>JAVIAB010000124.1:25604274-25801774 GCA_032433765.1 Megaustenia siamemsis
TTTCCACAACTTTTCAAGGCTTCTGAAAGACATTGCTGCTTTAGCCAGTCTGATTCTAATTTCTTTGCTCGTATCCCCTTCTCGATCAATGTGACTTCCAAGATAGATGAAGTGATCGATCTCTTCTACTGGTTTGTTTTCCATGTATATTTTGTCACTTGTTGGAATTAAACTTTTCATGACTTTAGTCTTTTCATGATTGACCTCAAGCCCAATTTTGCTGGCTATTGATGATAGTTCATTTGTGTTTTCCTGCATCGTTTTTATCTGATTGCTGATGAGAACTATGTCATCAGCAAAGTCGAGGTCCTCCAAATGGTCTCCTTGTATCCATTCGATGCCTTTATTACAGTGCAGCATTTCTTCATTATGAAGTCCATAACAATTCCAAATAACAAGGGCGATAAAATACATCCTTGTTTAACCCCAGTTTCTATTGGAAACATAGCGCTCAGTCCTTCCTCTGTTCCGAACTGCACATGTGTAACCATCATACATGTCTTTGATAATCGTTTTTTCTGCAAGCTGTTTTAGTGTGAATAGTGTGCGTCGGTACCTATTCTGTTTTTTCGGAACCCCATTTGAGAATAGCTTTCTTCAGCCTTTTTTCCAAGATTTTGGCGTATAGCTTTCCTACATGGCTGAGAAGAAGATATACCTCTATATTGATTGCAGTCTCTTTTGCTACCTTTCTTTTTCCATATTGGTATGATGATTGCCAGTTGCCAGTCATCTGGGGCTTGTTGTTGGTGCCATGCTGCATTAAATATCTGTGCAGCTATTGTATTCCTGTTTCTCCTGCGCTGCTATTATTTTTATTTGTATGTTATCTATCCCCGGTGCTTTATTTCTTGGTGCATATTTGATTACTTCTTCAATTTCCTCTTTCATGATGTTGGGTTCAGTATTTGTGAGTTTCTGGCGTGGTTTTGTTGTCTTATTGGTAGTTGGTATGTTTTAACAGGTCTGTTGCATACATTGGTTATTTGATATTGGTGTCCGTCTTTGTCATTTATCAGCTCAGTAGGTTCATGTTTTTCTTTTCTCGCTCCTATGGCTTTTACTGCTTTGTAGAAATCTCTTGTGGCTGTCTTGAAGTCCCGGCTCATGTTTGTCCGAATTCTGTCCAATTCTTTTGCTTAGCTTCTTTGATCACATTTTAACTCTTTTTCGAACTAAGGCATTTTTTTCATATTTTTCCCTGGCTCTTGTTCTCCCTCCAATTTTTAAACAGTTTCTTCTTTTCTTTAATTGCTTCTCTGATTGTTTCGTTCCACCCAGGGTGCTCTTTTTCGCTTCCCTTGTTCTTAGCTTCGTACCACAAAACTGTTTTAGAGATGTTGGTTACTGTTTCCTTAAATTTTTCCACTCTTCTTCTACTGTGCTTACTTCGTTAGGGAGTTTCTTGAATTCCTCCGTTAGCTTTTCTTCTAGGGTTTTCATTGTTTTCTTGATCTTTTAATTGTTTTATTTTATTGTATGTTCTTGTTCGCTTCTTTTGTTTGTTTTCGTACATTCTCTTTATTTTTGGCTGTCTTAATGTGATCATAACCATCTTGTGATCCGTGTCATCTGTAATATTTGGATTGCTCTACTGTCGGTATTCTTTTCTTGTTCTGTTTTCTTGTTAGTATAAAATCTATCTGGCTTCTGCATGTTGTGTCATTCCATTGTACCAGTGTATACTTGCGACTCTCTGTGTTTGAAGAATGGGTTGGTGATAATAAATCATTTTGATTGCATAGTTCCAGCAGTCTGCTTCCATTTCGTTTATTTCAGCTGTTTTATCGCCAAAGGATCCTAAGATATCACTGTTCTCACTGTTGCGTTTCCCAAGCCTTCCATTAAAATCTCCCATCACTAACATGTCGTCGCTTTCGTCAATCTTGTTAATGATTTCATTCATGTGTCGTAGAATTCTTCGCTTATAGACTGCCAAAAAAGATTTACATGTAGATGACATACATAAACATACGACAAACATACGACTAATATGTAATCTATACTGGGAGCAAACAGCAATAATAAAATATAACAAAGAGAACTCTACACCCATCGATATAAAAAGAAGGAGTAAGACAGGGATGCATCCTATCACCAAGCTTGTCCAATCTATACACTGAGCAAATCTTTAAAAACATCACAGAGATGACAGGCCTAAACATTAATGAAGATAATCAATAACCTAAGATATGCTGATGATACTGTACTACTAGCAGAAAATCCTAAAGAATCTACAATTACTGAATGAATTAAACATGACAAGCAAAAAATAGGGATTAGATATGAATATCAAAAGACTAAAACTAGGATCATAAAAAAGATAACACCCAAAACCTGCAAGGGGAATTAGAAGAAATAGACCTGGAGACAGTTCAGAGCTACAAATACCTTGGAACTACTATAACCAGTGATGGAAAATGTAAACTGAAATAAACAAAAGAATAGGAATGGCAAAAAGTAATTTTAATGCCATAAAAAATATACTAACATGAAAACAAATAACACTAGGGCTAAAACTAAGAATAGAGAAATGATTTATATCTTCTCAACTTCCTGTATGGTGCAGAAACATGGACACTAGACAAGAGAAAACAGACAGAAATTGAAACCTTTGAAATGTGGATTTATAGAGGAATAGGAAGAATTGATGGAAGAAAGAAACAAACGATGAAGTTTTAAACCAAGTAAAATGAAAAGAGAACTACTAAACAAAATTCAAACAGGACAAATGAGATGTGTGGGCCATGTTAAAGACACCGCAACCTCTAAAAGTAATATTGGAGGGGAAAATGCAAGGTAAAAGAAGCAGAGGCAGACCAAAACCAACACGACGAGTAACCTCAGAGATGGACAAGTCACCTATGACAGTCTGCACTATAAAAGAAAGAGAGACGAGTGGAATGGCGCTCCATGGTACCAACCTCCGATGCCGAAACGACACTCGATGATGAGATGAACACGATGTATTAAACCGCGCGGTATAATTGTCAGTCTATGTTTGGAGGTTGTGATGAGTGTAAGAAGTACCACGGATTGTGCTTTGACGTGAACTGTTACCGTTTGCTGTTACCACCACACATATGACGTAGATATGGAAGTTAATAAGGGTCTGGCAGAAACGAGGGTAAAAGGCAGCTCTAGGTATGAATAACGTCACTTTGTTCTCATGTACTAGGGACTGGTACTTTTTGTGATTAAATAAGCTATTCCAAGTCTTTGCCAGACGCTAATAAATGGAGGACTGTAAAGTATACAGAACTAAGTACATCAATAGAGGACTGAGAAGGGTACAGAACTAAGCTGGGCACATCAATGGAGGACTGAGAAGGGTACAGAACTAAGCTGGGCACATCAATGGAGGACTGTAAAGTATACAGAACTAAGCTGGGCACATCAATGGAGGACTGAGAAGGGTACAGAACTAAGCTGGGCACATCAATGGAGGACTGAGAAGGGTAGAGAACTAAGCTGGGCACATCAATGGAGGACTGAGAAGGGTAGAAACTACTCTGGGCACATCAATGGAGGACTGAGAAGGGTACAGAACTAAGCTGGGCACATCAATGGAGGACTGTAAAGTATACAGAAACTAAGCTGGGCACATCAATGGAGGACTGAGAAGGGTACAGAACTAAGCTGGGCACATCAATGGAGGACTGAGAAGGGTACAGAACTAATCTGGGCACATCAATGGAGGACTGAGAAGGGTACAGAACTAAGCTGGGCACATCAATGGAGGACTGAGAAGGGTACAGAACTAAGCTGGGCACATCAATGGAGGACTGAGAAGGGTAGAGAACTAATCTGGGCGCATTAATGGAGGACTGAGAAGGGTACAGAACTAAGCTGGGCGCATCAATGGAGGACTGAGAAGGGTACAGAACTAAGCTGGGCGCATCAATGGAGGACTGAGAAGGGTACAGAACTAAGCTGCTGCGCATCAATGAAGGACTGAGAAGGGTACAGAACTAAGTTGGGCGCATCAATGAAGGACTGAGAAGGGTACAGAACTAAGATGGGCGCATCAATGGAGGACTGAGAAGGGTACAGAACTAAGTTGGGCGCATCAATGAAGGACTGAGAAGGGTACAGAACTAAGTGGGCGCATCAATGGAGGACTGAGAAGGGTACAGAACTAAGTTGGGCGCATCAATGGAGGACTGTGAAGTATACAGAACTAAGCTGGGCGCATCAATGGAGGACTGTAAAGTATACAGAACTAAGTTGGGCGCATCAATGGAGGACTGAGAAGGGTACAGAACTAAGCTGGGCGCATCAATGGAGGACTGTAAAGTATACAGAACTAAGTTGGGCGCATCAATGGAGGACTGAGAAGGGTACAGAACTAAGTTGGGCGCATCAATGGAGGACTGAGAAGGGTACAGAACTAAGCTGGGCGCATCAATGGAGGACTGAGAAGGGTACAGAACTAAGCTGGGCGCAACAATAGAGGACTGAGAAGGGTACAGAACTAAGCTGGGCGCTTCATTCTTGCATGCACTCATTGAAGTTCTTTTTTCGCTCTTGGATATCAGAGAAGTCAGGCACCACTGACTGTGAGGACCATCGCACTATTAGTCTCATGAGCCACACGACTAAAATATTACTAATAATCATCATGAGACGTGTAAGAAACAAAATAAAACCAGAAATAAGTGAGGAACAATGTGGATTTGTGGAAGGAAAGGGCACCAATAATGCAATATACACTTTAAGAACATTGATAGAAAGATCTATAGAGGTAAAGAAAGATCTATATATGTGCTTTATAGACTACACAAAAGCATTTGACAAAGTAATGCATGTAGAAGTAATCAATATGCTGGAGAAATTAAACATTGATGGCAAGGATCTGCGAATCATTAAAAAAAAAACATGTACTGGCAACAAACAGCAGCTATAAGAATTTAGCAACCAAACAGGACAATTGCAATATATAAAGCAAGGAGTCAGACGGGTCTTCAAACCTCTATCTATTACTCTAAAAGACTGCCCACTAGAATCAGTACAGAATTTACATATCTTGGATCCACAGTTACGCAAACCATCTCTCTTGATGAAGAAATAAACTGTCGAATTGGTAAGGCAGCTACGACCTTCGGCAAACTCACAAAAAGGGCATGGAACAACACGAAACTAACTCAAAAGACTAAACTCTTAATATATCAAACTTGTGTGCTTAGCACACTACTATATGGATCCGAAAGCTGGACAACATACTCAAACCAGGAAAAAAGACTAAATGTCTTCCACATGCGATGTCTCCGCAAAATAATGCACATCAAATGGCAAGACAAAATAACCAACTTAACTGTCCTGCAACGTGCTAAGACCTTAACAATCATGTCGATGCTCAGAAGTCGAAGGCTAAGATGGCTGGGGCATGTCCAACGGATGGAAGAAAAACGCATTCCTAGGCAAATACTATATGGCGAGCTAAAATACGGAAAAAAGACAAATCGGCAGACCTAAACTACGATATAGAGATATCTGCAAATCATCTCTGAAAGACTTCTCCATCTGTGAAAACGACTGGCAACATCTGGCAAGTGATCGCACATCATGGAGAGCATGTATAAGGAACGGTATAAAAACATTTGAGACTGTGCTAAGACAGGACTTAGAAGAGAAGAGACTCACGAAAAGGATGGTAAACCCCGTGGATCAGCGAGCCTGACCTGTTCATTATGTGACCGCGTGTGTTTGTCAAACATTGGTAGAATTAGCCACGAGAGAAGCTGTTCGGCAAAAACAATACCTCAAAAAAAATACGCAATAGCCTCCACTAGACCGTCTGACAAGACGAAAAGGGCCATATATACGGGTCTGTGTTCTGTCGCCGGTTTTGTTCTCACTTTACAGTGAACATATTATGAGATCAATAGTAGACAAAAAAGGAATTGAAGTCAACGGTCACAACATAAATAATTTGCGATATGCGGATGACACAGCTTAATAGCAGAGACAGAGAACGAACTACAAGAAATGATAGACATAATAGTAAAAGAAAGCATCAAGAAAGGTCTCAGTCTGAATAATAAGAAAACAGAAGTAATGGTTATATCGAAGAAACAATCATCACCATCAAGCAGCATAAAAATAAACGAAACAAATCTGAAACATGTGCAACGTTTCAAATACTTGGGCACAATAATAACATCAGATGGGAGATGCACCACACAATAAAAAGCAGAATAGCTCAGGCCAAAATAGCATTTCAGAAAATGAAAAAAACATCTTATGCAACCAATTTATGTCAATAGAAGTGAGAAAGAGAGTTCATCGGTGCTATATAGAACCAATTCTGACCCATGGAAGCGAATCATGGACAGTAGACAAACAAATGAAAAGACGATTAGAGGCCACAGAGATGGAATTTCTCAGAAGAATGTTGAAAGTTTCCTGACAGCTAAAAAGACCAATGAGGAAATTCTCGAAGAGGCCAACACAAAAGGGAGCTACTAAAAGACATAAGAAAGAAACAATCAACATTTTTTGGGCACATCATGAGAAGAGAAAAGTTGGAATACTTGGTTACAACTGGCAAAATACAGGGAAAGGGAGATCGCGGACGACAAAGAGAGAAAATACTGGATAACTTGGTGTCATGGCATGGAAAATGGTCAACAACAGAATTGATACGATTCACTGTAGATAGAAGATTGTGGACATGATCGCCTACGCCAACCGGAATGGCACATGATGATGATGATGTTCGATATCCGAACTGTAGAAGAAAAACAAGTAGTAGGAATGTAGGCAAGTCACGAATCAAGAACAATGTCACACATTCCAGCGTGGCGTTTATAGAGACAAGCACAATTATCAAATATACAAAACATGGATAATATGCCTGGTCGTGAAAGCAAGAGAGCTTTTGTTGCACTGGGAAACAATGATGCTTACGCAGAGTAAAATGATGGAAGTGGCAGGACAAAATCACTAACATAGGATTATGGAAACGTACCTGTCAAATACCAGTGGATAAAGAGATACAGCGAAGACGATGGCGCTGGATAGGACACACACTGCAGAAATCAACTGAGAGTATTACACAACATGCCCATTTTTGGAAACCCCAGGGGAAAAGACAAAGAGGAACTCCAAGGAATTCTTGGAGAAGACAGATAGAAACAAAGATGAGATGATGATGGAAGACATGGAATGATCTTAAAAGAATGGAAAGAAACAGAACGACTTGGAAAGTGTTTGTTGAAGACCTATGCTCCACAGGGAGCTGAAAGTGTTTGTTGAAGACCTAAGCTCCACAGGGAGCTGAAAGTGTTTTGTTGAAGACCTAAGCTCCACAGGGAGCTGAAAATGTTTGTTGAAGACCTAAGCGCCACAGGGAGCTGAAAGTGTTTATTGTAGACCTATGCTCCACAGGGAGCTGAAAGTGTTTATTGAAGACCTAAGCTATACAGGGAGCTGAAAGTATTTATTGAAGACCTAAGCTCCACAGGGAGCTGAAAATGTTTATTGAAGACCTAAGCTGAACAGGGAACTGAAAGTGTTTGTTGAAGACCTATGCTCCACAGGGAGCTGAAAGTGTTTATTGAAGACCTAAGCTCCACAGGGAGCTGAAAACGTTTATTGAAGACCTAAGCTCCACATGGAACTGAAAGTGTTTGTTGAAGACCTATGCTCCACAGGAGCTGAAAGTGTTTGTTGAAGACCTATGCTCCGCAGAGAGCTGAAAGTGTTTCTTGAAGACCTATGCTCCACAGGGAGCTGAAAGAAGATGCCTGGACGCGAGTATAGCTGCAGATAAAATAAAACATTTATATGTTTAATTTGTATAGTTTTCTTCTTTTTTATATCTGATGAAAAATTTTGCCGAAACGTTGTAATTTGTCTTGTCCTCCAGTTTAGCTGCTTCATATACTGTTATAATATTTTATACCTTGTGTCTGCGGAGAGTGTTAGTTCTAATTCTTTTAGGACTCATCAAAATCATGTTGCGTGTCATTTGCAGAACGCTGCATTCACCACAGCCCGTCTGAAAGAATCTCTGTCTCTAGCCAGATCTCCCACAGACGTTACATTCACCACAGCCCGTCTGAAAGAATCTCTGTCTCTAGCCAGATCTCCCACAGAACGTTGCATTCACCACAGCCCGTCTGAAAGAATCTCTGTCTCTAGCCAGATCTCCCACAGAACATTGCATTCACCACAGCCCGTCTGAAAGAATCTCTGTCTCTAGCCAGATCTCCAACAGAACGTTGCATTCATCACAGCCAGTCTGAAAGAATCTCTGTCTCTAGCCTGATCTCCCACAGAACGTTGCATTTACTACAGCCCGTCTGAAAGAATCTCTGTCTCTAGCCAGATCTCCCACAGAACGTTGCATTCACCACAGCCCGTCTGAAAGAATCTCTGTCTCTAGCCTGATCTCCCACAGAACGTTGCATTTACCACAGCCCGTCTGAAAGAATCTCTGTCTCTAGCCAGATCTCCACAGAACGTTGCATTCACCACAGCCCGTCTGAAAGAATCTCTGTCTCTAGCCAGATCTCCCACAGAACGTTGCATTCACCACAGCCCGTCTGAAAGAATCTCTGTCTCTAGCCAGATCTCCCACAGAACGTTGCATTCACCACAGCCCGTCTGAAAGAATCTCTGTCTCTAGCCAGATCTCCCACAGAACGTTGCATTCACCACAGCCAGTCTGAAAGAATCTCTGTCTCTAGCCTGATCTCCCACAGAACGTTGCATTTACCACAGCCCGTCTGAAAGAATCTCTGTCTCTAGCCAGATCTCCCACAGAACGTTGCATTCACCACAGCCAGTCTGAAAGAATCTCTGTCTCTAGCCTGATCTCACACAGAACGTTGCATTTACCACAGCCCGTCTGAAAGAATCTCTGTCTCTAGTCAGATCTCCCACAGAACGTTGCATTCACCACAGCCCGTCTGAAAGAATCTCTGTCTCTAGCCAGATCTCCCACAGAACGTTGCATTCACCACAGCCCGTCTGAAAGAATCTCTGTCTCTAGCCAGATCTCCAAAAGAACGTTGCATTCACCACAGCCCGTCTGAAAGAATCTCTGTCTCTAGCCAGATCTCCCACAGAACGTTGCATTCACCACAGCCCGTCTGAAAGAATCTTTGTCTCTAGCCAGATCTCCCACAGAACGTTGCATTTACCACAGCCCGTCTGAAAGAATCTCTGTCTCTAGCCAGATCTCCCACAGAACGTTGCATTTACCACAGTCCGTCTGAAAGAATCTCTGTCTCTAGCCAGATCTCCCACAGAACGTTGCATTTACCACAGTCCGTCTGAAAGAATCTCTGTCTCTAGCCAGATCTCCCACAGAACGTTGCATTTACCACAGCCCGTCTGAAAGAATCTCTGTCTCTAGCCAGATCTCCCACAGAACGTTGCATTTACCACAGCCCGTCTGAAAGAATCTCTGTCTCTAGCCAGATCTCCAAAAGAACGTTGCATTTACCACAGTCCGTCTGAAAGAATCTCTGTCTCTAGCCTGATCTCCCACAGAACGTTGCATTTACACAGCCCGTCTGAAAGAATCTCTGTCTCTAGCCAGATCTCCCACAGAACGTTGCATTTACCACAGCCCGTCTGAAAGAATCTCTGTCTCTAGCCAGATCTCCCACAGAACGTTGCATTTACCACAGCCCGTCTGAAAGAATCTCTGTCTCTAGCCAGATCTCCCACAGAACGTTGCATTTACCACAGTCCGTCTGAAAGAATCTCTGTCTCTAGCCAGATCTCCCACAGAACGTTGCATTCACCACAGCCCGTCTGAAAGAATCTCTGTCTCTAGCCAGATCTCCCACAGAACGTTGCATTCACCACAGCCGTCTGAAAGAATCTCTGTCTCTAGCCAGATCTCCCACAGAACGTTGCATTCACCACAGCCCGTCTGAAAGAATCTCTGTCTCTAGCCAGATCTCCCACAGAACGTTGCATTCACCACAGCCCGTCTGAAAGAATCTCTGTCTCTAGCCAGATCTCCCACAGAACGTTGCATTCACCACAGCCCGTCTGAAAGAATCTCTGTCTCTAGCCAGATCTCCCACAGAACGTTGCATTCACCACAGCCCGTCTGAAAGAATCTCTGTCTCTAGCCAGATCTCCCACAGAACGTTGCATTCACCACAGCCCGTCTGAAAGAATCTCTGTCTCTAGCCAGATCTCCCACAGAACGTTGCATTTACCACAGCCCGTCTGAAAGAATCTCTGTCTCTAGCCAGATCTCCCACAGAACGTTGCATTCACCACAGCCCGTCTGAAAGAATCTCTGTCTCTAGCCAGATCTCCAACAGAAACGTTGCATTCACCACAGCCCGTCTGAAAGAATCTCTGTCTCTAGCCAGATCTCCAACAGAACGTTGCATTCACCACAGCCCGTCTGAAAGAATCTCCGTCTCTAGCCAGATCTCCCACAGAACGTTGCATTCACCACAGCCCGTCTGAAAGAATCTCTGTCTCTAGCCAGATCTCCCACAGAACGTTGCATTCACCACAGCCCGTCTGAAAGAATCTCTGTCTCTAGCCAGATCTCCAACAGAACGTTGCATTCACCACAGCCCGTCTGAAAGAATCTCTGTCTCTAGCCAGATCTCCAACAGAACGTCCCATTTACCACAGCCCGTCTGAAAGAATCTTTGTCTCTAGCCAGATCTCCAACAGAACGTTGCATTCACCACAGCCCGTCTGAAAGAATCTCTGTCTCTAGCCAGATCTCCACAGAACGTTGCATTCACCACAGCCCGTCTGAAAGAATCTCTGTCTCTAGCCAGATCTCCAACAGAACGTTGCATTCACCACAGCCCGTCTGAAAGAATCTCTGTCTCTAGCCAGATCTCCCACAGAACGTTGCATTCACCACAGTCCGTCTGAAAGAATCTATGTCTCTAGCCAGATCTCCAACAGAACGTCCCATTTACCACAGCCCGTCTGAAAGAATCTCTGTCTGTAGCCAGATCTCCCACAGAACGTTGCATTTACCACAGCCCGTCTGAAAGAATCTCTGTCTCTAGCCAGATCTCCAACAGAACGTTGCGTTTACCACAGCCCGTCTGAAAGAATCTCTGTCTCTAGCCAGATCTCCAACAGAACGTTGCATTTACCACAGCCCGTCTGAAAGAATCTCTGTCTCTAGCCAGATCTCCCACAGAACGTTGCATTTACCACAGCCCGTCTGAAAGAATCTCTGTCTCTAGCCAGATCTCGAACAGAACGTTGCATTCACCACAGCCCGTCTGAAAGAATCTCTGTCTCTAGCCAGATCTCCCACAGAACGTTGCATTTACCACAGCACGTCTGAAAGAATCTCTGTCTCTAGCCAGATCTCCAACAGAACGTTGCATTCACCACAGCCCGTCTGAAAGAATCTCTGTCTCTAGCCAGATCTCCAACAGAACGCTGCATTTACCACAGCCCGTCTGAAAGAATCTCTGTCTCTAGCCAGATCTCCCACAGAACGTTGCATTTACCACAGCCCGCCTGAAAGAATCTTTGTCTCTAGCCAGATCTCCAACAGAACGTTGCATTTACCACAGCCCGTCTGAAAGAATCTCTGTCTCTAGCCAGATCTCCAACAGAACGTTGCATTTACCACAGCCCGTCTGAAAGAATCTCTGTCTCTAGCCAGATCTCTCACAGAACGCTGCATTTACCACAGCCCGTCTGAAAGAATCTCTGTCTCTAGCCAGATCTCCCACAGAACGTTGCATTTACCACAGCCCGTCTGAAAGAATCTCTGTCTCTAGCCAGATCTCCAACAGAACGTTGCATTCACCACAGCCCGTCTGAAAGAATCTCTGTCTCTAGCCAGATCTCCCACAGAACGTTGCATTTACCACGGCCCGTCTGAAAGAATCTCTGTCTCTAGCCAGATCTCCAACAGAACGTTGCATTCACCACAGCCCGTCTGAAAGAATCTCTGTCTCTAGCCAGATCTCCAAAAGAACGTTGCATTTACCACAGTCCGTCTGAAAGAATCTCTGTCTCTAGCCAGATCTCCCACAGAACGTTGCATTTACCACAGTCCGTCTGAAAGAATCTCTGTCTCTAGCCAGATCTCCCACAGAACGTTGCATTTACCACAGCCCGTCTGAAAGAATCTCTGTCTCTAGCCAGATCTCCACAGAACGTTGCATTTACCACAGTACGTCTGAAAGAATCTCTGTCTCTAGCCAGATCTCCCACAGAACGTTGCATTAACCACAGTCCGTCTGAAAGAATCTCTGTCTCTAGCCAGATCTCCAACAGAACGTTGCATTTACACACAGCCCGTCTGAAAGAATCTCTGTCTCTAGCCAGATCTCCCACAGAACGTTGCATTTACCACAGCCCGTCTGAAAGAATCTCTGTCTCTAGCCAGATCTCCCACAGAACGTTGCATTTATCACAGCCCGTCTGAAAGAATCTCTGTCTCTAGCCAGATCTCCAACAGAACGGTGCATTCACCACAGCCCGTCTGAAAGAATCTCTGTCTCTAGCCAGATCTCCAACAGAACGTTGCATTTACCACGGCCCGTCTGAAAGAATCTCTGTCTCTAGCCAGATCTCCCACAGAACGTTGCATTCACCACAGCCCGTCTGAAAGAATCTCTGTCTCTAGCCAGATCTCCAAAAGAACGTTGCATTTACCACAGTCCGTCTGAAAGAATCTCTGTCTCTAGCCAGATCTCCCACAGAACGTTGCATTTACCACAGTCCGTCTGAAAGAATCTCTGTCTCTAGCCAGATCTCCCACAGAACGTTGCATTTACCACAGCCCGTCTGAAAGAATCTCTGTCTCTAGCCAGATCTCCCACAGAACGTTGCATTTACCACAGCCCGTCTGAAAGAATCTCTGTCTCTAGCCAGATCTCCCACAGAACGTTGCATTTACCACAGTCCGTCTGAAAGAATCTCTGTCTCTAGCCAGATCTCCCACAGAACGTTGCATTTACCACAGTCCGTCTGAAAGAATCTCTGTCTCTAGCCAGATCTCCCACAGAACGTTGAATTTACCACAGCCCGTCTGAAAGAATCTCTGTCTCTAGCCAGATCTCCCACAGAACGTTGCATTCACCACAGCCCGTCTGAAAGAATCTCTGTCTCTAGCCAGATCTCCCACAGAACGTTACATTCACCACAGTCCGTCTGAAAGAATCTCTGTCTCTAGCCAGATCTCCCACAGAACGTTGCATTTACCACAGCCCGTCTGAAAGAATCTGTCTCTAGCCAGATCTCCAAAAGAACGTTGCATTTACCACAGTCCGTCTGAAAGAATCTCTGTCTCTAGCCAGATCTCCCACAGAACGTTGCATTTACCACAGTCCGTCTGAAAGAATCTCTGTCTCTAGCCAGATCTCCCACAGAACGATACATTCACCACAGCCCTTCTGAAAGAATCTCTGTCTTTAGCCAATCTCCCACAGAACGTTGCATTTACCACAGCCCGCCTGAAAGAATCTCTGTCTCTAGCCAGATCTCCAACAGAACGTTGCTTTCACAACAGCCCGTCTTGAAAGAATCTTTGTCTCTAGCCAGATCTCCAACAGAACGTTGCATTTACCACAGCCCTTCTGAAAGAATCTCTGTCTCTAGCCAGATCTCCCACAGAATGTTGCATTTACCACAGCCCGTCTGAAAGAATCTCTGTCTCTAGCCTGATCTCCAAAAGAACGTTGCATTTACCACAGCCCGTCTGAAAGAATCTCTGTCTCTAGCCAGATCTCCCACAGAACGTTGCATTTACCACAGCCCGCCTGAAAGAATCTCTGTCTTTAGCCAGATCTCCAACAGAACGTTGCATTTACCACAGCCCTTCTGAAAGAATCTCTGTCTCTAGCCTGATCTCCCACAGAATGTTGCATTCACCACAACCCGTCTGAAAGAATCTCTGTCTCTAGCCAGATCTCCCACAGAATGTTGCATTCACCACAACCCGTCTGAAAGAATCTCTGTCTCTAGCCTGATCTCCCACAGAACGTTGCATTCACCACAACCCGCCTGAAAGAATCTTTGTCTCTAGCCAGATCTCCCACAGAACGTTGCATTCACCACAGCCCGCCTGAAAGAATCTTTGTCTGTAGCCAGATCTTCCACAGAACGTTGCATTCACCACAGCCCGCCTGAAAGAATCTCTGTCTCTAGCCAGATCTCCCACAGAACGTTGCATTCACCACAGCCCGCCTGAAAGAATCTTTGTCTCTAGCCAGATCTTCCACAGAACGTTGCATTCACCACAGCCCGTCTGAAAGAATCTCTGTCTCTAGCCAGATCTCCCACAGAACGTTGCATTCACCACAGCCCGCCTGAAAGAATCTTTGTCTCTAGCCAGATCTTCCACAGAACGTTGCATTCACCACAGCCCGCCTGAAAGAATCTTTGTCTGTAGCCAGATCTTCCACAGAACGTTGCATTCACCACAGCCCGTCTGAAAGAATCTCTGTCTCTAGCCAGATCTCCAACAGAACGTTGCATTCACCACAGCCCGCCTGGAAGAGTCTTTGTCTCTAACCAGATCTCACACAGAACGTTGCATTCACCACAGCCCGTCTGAAAGAATCTCTGTCTCTAGCCAGATCTCCTACAGAACGTTGCATTTACCACAGCCCGCCTGAAAGAATCTCTGTCTCTAGCCAGATCTCCCACAGAACGTTGCATTCACCACAGCCCGCCTGAAAGAATCTTTGTCTCTAACCAGATCTCCCACAGAACGTTGCATTCAACACAGCCCGCCTGAAAGAATCTCTGTCTCTAACCAGATCTCCCACAGAACGTTGCATTCACCACAGCCCGCCTGAAAGAATCTTTGTCTCTAACCAGATCTCCCACGGAACGTTGCATTCACCACAGTCCATCTGAAAGAATCTTTGTCTCTAGCCAGATCTTCCACAGAACGTTGCATTCACCACAGCCCGCCTGAAAGAATCTCTGTCTCTAACCAGATCTCCCACGGAACGTTGCATTCACCACAGCCCGTCTGAAAGAATCTTTGTCTCTAGCCAGATCTCCACAGAATGTTGCATTCACCACAGCCCGTCTATCTATCTATCTATCTATCTTTCGTTCGCCTGAAGTATTGTCTATATCTGCAATGTCGTTTCCTTATAAATTTTACTGTCTTTTGTAATTCTTGCAGTGGCCCATATAGTTTTGTCTGGAGTGTTGTATCTATGGGCCAATTTCCTCAGTCTACTATATTCAGTGCAGTCTTGAAGTATGTGTTCATCAGTCTGGGGCGCCTGTCCACATGTACAAGTAGTTGAGGTGCCGATCTTGAATTTTGTATACATGTGACTATGGAGTCGATTGTGTCCTGTTCTGAGGCGTATAATGATAACTTGTTCACATCTACTCATATTATGAAAGGCATCCTGATTTGGGGCTTGTGGTCCTCTGATTGATTTGATTATCTGTTTCTTATGATGGTATGTAACTGGTGTATCTAGTTGTGTGCCTGTTGAACCTTCCTTTGCCAACTGATCTGCTTTCTCATTTCCTGGTATTCCACAGTGAGATGGGATCCACTGCAGGGCAATCCTGTGGTGCTTGCAGAGTTCAGTCAATAAGGTCTGCAGATGTGTTAATTTTCTGGATTGTTGTGCCTGGAGTACTGATCTTGCATCTGTCAAAAACACTACAGGCTGTGGGCTAGGACTACTGTTCAGCAGTTTTTCTATTGCCAACTTTATTGCTTGTATTTCTGCATCATAATTGTGACAATATTTCCCTGTTGCTATTTTATTCATATCCCTAGTGTTATTTGGGTACTCTATATATGCACCTGCTCCCCCATTTTTTTTTTACTGCATTCTGTGCTGATCCATCTGTGTACACACGAATCCATAGGTCTTGTGGGTATTCTTCATCCAGGAACTGAGAGTTATTGTTTTTCGCTGTAGACTATTTTGTTCCTCTTTGTCAACTATTCCTTTCACTTCTGTCCGTATTTGAACTGATAATCCTGATTCCTCTGTCCAGGGAGTCTGTTCTGGTATGGGCAATAGGGGGTTAACAACTCTTGGCATGTCTGGTGTTTGTCTACTAATACGCTTGGCTTGGTGGATAAAACTGCTTCTCTTAAGTCGTCCCAATGCAAGATTTTGGAATCGGTCCTTCATTGGATGTCTCGGCATGCAAGCAAATTTTTCTGCCTGTATCAGCACCTTTGTGTCCCTCCGTTCTCTCAGTGCTGGTATCCTCCACAATTTCTCCATCTCCAATATTGGTGTTGATTTCATTGCTCCTGTGAAATTGTCCTAAGTGCCTGGTTTTGTACTTTATCCAGCTCTTGCAGTGTGGTGTCTGATGCTGAGCACCATGCAGATGATCCATATTCTAAATGTGGGCGTATACTCTGTTGGTAAACTTTACTGAGTATTTTCCCACTCGCACCCCATGAGGTTCCACACATCTTTCTTAGAATAGCCAATTTCCTCCTTGCTTTTTGGGTTGCCTTATTTACCTGCTGTTTCCAAGATAGTTTGTTATCAAATGTAATTCCGAGATATGTAGCTTGTATGTCTTCTTTCACATGCTCATTGTTTATGTAGATGGCTCCTGCTTTTTGTTTTGGGGAGAGAGTGAAAAGTGTAGTACTGCATTTGTCTGTATTGATGCTGATAAACCATCTATTTGTCCATGAATTCAGTGCATTCATAGTTCTTTGTAACAATTTGGAGGCCACTGTTGCATACTCTTCTGTGCACCACATTACCAAGTCATCTGCATACATTTCCACTTTGATGCCATGTGGTAGTTCAGTAACTAGGTCATTGATGTAGATCAGAAAAAGTGTTGGAGATAGTACCCCTCCCTGTGGAACGCCCTGGCGCCCTGACCTTCTTACTCTTAAGACCATCCAGTTGCACTCTGGCTCTCCTATTATGCAGGTATGCTTTGACCCATTTGTATATCCTGCCATTTACTCCATAATTTCTCAGTTTCTTCAAAAGCCCTTCCTTCCATACCTTATCAAATGCTTTCTTTAGGTCTATCCATGCTGCTAGTACCAGTTTCTTTTCTTGAAACGCATCTTCAATTTCCTGGGAAAGATAGGTTGCCTGATCTTCGGTAGAGTAACACTGTCTAAAGCTTGCTTGTTGTGGGACAAGGAGATTTTCACTTTCCAGGTACCACTGCAGTCTGAGATTGATTATACGTTCCATTGTTTTACACAAACAGCTTGTAAGGCTGATTGGTCTTTAGCTGGATGTCGTTGAACCATCTTTTCCTGGCTTTAGTAATGGTATCATAATTGCTTCTCTCCATGCCTGTGGCACTCTACCTGTGATCCAGCAAATGTTGTAGATCTGCAGTAGTTTTGCTTTAGCTGCAGTTCCCAAGTTCTTAATCATTTCATTGGACACTCCATCACTGCCTGGTGACTTTTTCATTTTTAATTTGGATATTGCCAGCTCTAGCTCTCTTTGTGTAATGGGTATTTCCATTACTTCATGTGTGGTCTCTTCTTGTCTTGCATTTTGTTGTTTTAAACGGGTCTCTTGTCGTTTTTCTAGGCTAATTTCAATATTATTGTCATTTGCAAAGGAGTCTGCAAAGTGATTTGCTGCATGCTTACCTGTTAGGATGTTTCCATCCTTCTTCAGTGTAATTTTGGTGTTCCTTTCTGTACCGTCATCATTCAGCTGTTTTACAAGCTTACACACTTTTCTTGTGTCTCGTTCAAGATTCAAGGACTCTGTTTTCTCTTTCCAGCTTCTCCGTCTGGCTTGTAGTTTAGCCCATTGAAATTTGGCTTTAGCATGTTGATAGTTATTGTGGTGTTCCTGGCAGGGGTTATTTTCTGCTTGTTTTCGAGATATTTCCATGTCATTGTGCAGTTGCTCTAGTTCACTACTCCTGTATGGTTTGTAGTGTTTCCGTGCCCCTCTAGGTATTGTTTCACTGGTAGCTTGTATTATTAGTCTAATGAATTCATCAACTATTTTGTTGATGTCTCTGTCTGTATTTAGATCTTTAGTCTGTACAATGGTGTAATGTTGATACATTTTCCAGTCTGCCTTTTTGTAATTCCACCTGGAGAGAGTGCTGCTCTCCCTGACGGCCTCATTTTGCACCACTAAAAAGACAAGTCTGTGGTCGCTGCCTCCAAGTTGTTTCCCCACAATACGTGTGATATTCCAAGCCAGGTCTGGTGAATAGAAAGCAAGGTCTGGTGTAGATGTGGTATGCCATGATCTGGAATAGAATGTTGGTGGATCTGTTGCCTGGTTTAATAGTATAAGCACATTGTCATCCTGCCAATTTTCAAGCTCTTCACCTCTCTTGTCCATATGTTCATAGACTCAGCTCTGTGAGTGGCTGTTAAAGTCTCCACATACAATTATTCTTTCTTTTAATGTAATTGTGTCTAGTGCTAGTGGGCGGTCACTCGGACAGTAGTAGTTAAGTAGGTGAAAGTCTGTATTTCCTGCCCTGAGGTGCAGTATTTGATATTTCGCCCCATCCATATACACTTCAATCTGACATGTATTAATGTTGTTCCTTACAAGTGTCAGTATTCCGCCCTTTTGTCTGTTTTTTCTGTCAGATCGGTAGCACGGGTGTCCCCTAATCTTCAAGGCTATGTCATTGTTTAGATTGGTTTAGTGCAAACAGCATATGCTTATTTGTTCTTCATTCAGGATATTTTCTAATTCTATCTTTTTACTGTACCCATCTCTTTTGCTGTTGATGCCTTCAGCATTCCAGTGCATTATTTTGAGTGGTCTTATTTTGGATTGGCCAGTAGCTCTATTCTCTCACCCCCTGACTCCACAGAGCGGTTGAGAAGCACATCCTGTAATAGAGGTTGGGCCCTTTCGAGGCTGAGGGCCCGGCGCTGCACCTGCCTGAGTGTCCATCACAGGGCGAGTGCCATATCGATTTGCAGTTATAGACATACTTCCATTTGCGTTGAGTGCGTGGCATCCTGATTTTTTTAGTGCGCCTTTTGGCTGGTTGCCTCCGACTTCAACACTTAAACTTGCTAGAGCAGACTGTGGTCTTGCACGGGTGTAGGAAGGCCTGGCCAGTCTTGGTTCTCAGTCCCTGGTGACTGTTAAGCCCCATCCCCACGACAAGGAGCTGGCCTTGATGAGGACAGCCCGTCTGAAAGAGTCTCTGTCTCTAGCCAGATCTCCCACTTCTGTTGTCATGTTCAATGTCTCATTGATGTCTTGAAACCACCTTCTTCTTTGTTGTCCCTGATGTGTTGCACAGGAACCATACCTTCTATTACTGTTCATTCCAGTCAGCTATGTCTCTTCACATCATCATCATCAAGTACCAGGCCTGCTGGCGTAGGTGATCATGTTTCTCTACAACTTTCGACCTCGGCAGCTATTTATCATTTCTGTTGCTGACCTTCTGCCAAGCCATTCTACTAAGATGTCTGGCATCTCTTCACATAATCATATTATTTTAATTTCCTCAATAGACTGGTGTTTTATAAGATAGCTCTCTTTCTTTTTGATGTTGAAGTCTTTTAATATGTACTTTATTGATCTGTTTCACTAGCCAATGTATTGATGACTAGCGTCACTTTATGCCGTCAGCATTACGCCTGGCCGTGGTTTTTTTTTTCCAAGAAAGTAAAATGCATGACTTGTTTTACGCTGGATACACAAGAAATCAGTGTCAAACATGGACTCTGACTAAAGGTCAAGGAAGAACATTGACAACATGTGAGATGAGATGCCATAGATTTTAGAAGCAGTGATCTCTGCAATATGTGCCATTTTGGCATGCAAGGTTTCTGTTTTTGCGATTGTGGTTCTGCCCTATGTGCCGTCTTCGGCTCGAAAGGACAATAGATAGATAGAGATGAGATGCCTCAGAAAGGCTGTGAACAAAACACGAAGAGATCATGTAAAGAGCGATGAAATGAGAAACAACATTGGAATTCTACCAGTCATCGAATACATAGATAGACAAAGATGAAAGTGGTTTTTACATTTAATGTGCATGAACCCTCAGCTCCAGCGTCAAGAGCTTATAACAACAAGATGGGACAACTAAGATATAGAGGTAGGCCAAGAAGATGATGGATTGAGGGAATTTACGACATAATAAAACAATACAATATCACTATGTGCCAAGCCACAGAAAGTGCCCTTCATAGAAAACACATCATTGACTTAAACATGCGACGCCTACCGGCAAAAGGCAGAACAAAATAAAACAAAAACAAAGAAATAAAAAACTGAAAGGTCAGACGATTTAACTTGACCTTTTCTCCTCTGTAGATTAGTCCACAAACCTCTGCTATATCGTTTGTTAATCGTTGAGTATTTTCTTTGATCAGTATGTGAGAGCTATAATTGTTTCCCGTGTCAAAGACATTATTGATCCCTCATATTGCACGACACATTTACTCAGTAAAATGTGTAAAATATGGTCAGGTTTGCTCTCGATATATTTTGATTTTGAGTTAAACACTTTTATTACTCTTCAGAAATTATATAACAAACTAAAAAACTTTAATTGGTTAAAAAAGAAACGTTTAAAACAACAGCTGCTGTTAAAGGACAATAATAGCAACACCACAATTGCTGTTCATATTCAGTTATAGATGAATAATATTTCGCGGAAGCAATTGCTGCAAGAATGAGTGATTTGGTCAGTTTGTTTATTGGGGGCAAATCGAACCCAGAAAATGGGGGGGGGGGGGGGGGGGATTTAGCGCTGTCGGTAACTTTAGGAAGTGCGTTAGAACAATCGTTGACAGGGGCGTTGTTGTCTGTGTTAGCGTTTATAAGTGCGCGGACAGCGCTCACAGTTACATTTGTTCTTCTCATTTATATGGGATGATATGGTTTGTAATTTTGTTGTAAATTTCTGTGACGTTTAGTGTAACACGGAGACTTTCCAAATGTTGCGCCGTAATGTGGGATGTCTTGTTTGGCTGTTGGTTCAGTTATAAGGAGCTCATTTGACTGGACTAAATGTTAGAGTTTGTGATGTGGTAAGTTATATGTTATAATAATAGTTATGATGTGTGATAGATTTTGTTATGTTGTAACATGCTTTTAGTAATAATTATTTGTGATAGATTTTGTTATGTTGTAACTTGGTTTAGTAATACTTATTTGTGATAGATTTTGTTATGTTGTAGCATGCTTTAGTAATAATTATTTGTGATAGATTTTTTTATGTTGTAACTTTATGATTTTTTGTACTTTACTAATGATAATAATGTATGCTAGAGTTTTTAATGTGTTAATTTGTGTTTTACTGTTTCTTCGTCTTCTACCTTTCAGCTCCCTGTGGAGCATAGGTCTTCAACAAACACTTTCCAAGCCGTTCTGTTTCTTGCCATTCTTTTAAGATCATTCCATGTCTTCCCCAACATCTTCATCTCTGCTTTTGTCTGTCTTCTCCAAGAGTTTCTTGGTCTTCCTCTTTGTCTTTTCCCCTGGGGATTCCAAAAAAGGGCCTGTTGTGTAATACTCTCAGTTGGCTTCTGCAGTGCGTGTCCTATTAAGCGCCATCGTCTTTGCTGTATCTCTTTATCCACTGGTATTTGACTGGTACATTTCCATAATTCTATGTTAGTGATTTTGTCCTGCCGTTTCCATCCTTTTATTCTGCGTAAGCATCCATTAATGAAAGGCTGTATCTTCACGATTGTCAATTTTGTTGTTCTCCATGTTTCACAGCCATATAATAGGACTGACTTACCATACTTTACTAATGACTATAATGTATGCTAGAGTTTGTAATGTGGTAAATTATGTTGAACTAATCTTTATGATAGAACAATTACTAAGGAAGGCTCTACAATGGAACTAAGAAACAAGAACTACAAGAACTACAAGAACTAGGAACAGATCGGTAAACATGCAGAGCTATGGCTTCCGTCATATGTGCAGTCTTCGTCCAGGGGGAAAATGAATGAATGGACGGTTATGATATGTGATAGATTTTGTGATGTTTTACTAACGGTTATGATATATGATAGATTTTGTGATGTTTTACTAACGGTTATGATATGTGATAGATTTTGTGATGTTTTACTAACGGTTATGATATATGATAGATTTTGTGATGTTTTACTAACGGTTATGATATATGATAGATTTTGTGATGTTTTACTAACGGTTATGACATGTGATAGATTTTGTGATGTTTTACTAACGGTTATGATATATGATAGATTTTGTGATGTTTTATTAACGGTTATGATATGTTAGAGATTTTGTGATGTTTTACTAACGGTTATGATATAGATTTTGTGATGTTTTACTAACGGTTATGATATAGATTTTGTGATGTTTTACTAACGGTTATGATATATGATAGATTTTGTGATGTTTTACTAACGGTTATGATATAGATTTTGTGATGTTTTACTAACGGTTATGATATATGATAGATTTTGTGATGTTTTACTAACAACTCTGTTATATGATAGATTTTGTGATGTTTTACTAACGGTTCTGTTATATGATAGATTTTGTGATGTTTTACTAACGACTATGTTATATGATAGATTTTGTGATGTTTCACTAACGGCTCTGTTATATGATAGATTTTGTGATGTTTTACTAACGGTTTTGTTATATGATAGATTTTGTGATGTTTTACTAACGGCTATGTTATATGATAGATTTTGTGATGTTTTACTAACGGTTCTGTTATATGATAGATTTTGTGATGTTTTACTAACAGCTATGTTATATGATAGATTTTGTGATGTTTTACTAACAGCTCTGTTATATGATAGATTTTGTGATGTTTTACTAACGGCTCTGTTATATGATAGATTTTGTGATGTTTTACTAACGGCTCTGTTATATGATAGATTTTGTGATGTTTTACTAACGGCTCTGTTATATGATAGATTTTGTGATGTTTTACTAACAGCTCTGTTATATGATAGATTTTGTGATGTTTTAATAACGGTTCTGTTATATGATAGATTTTGTGATGTTTTACTAACAACTCTGTTATATGATAGATTTTGTGATGTTTTACTAACGGTTATGATATGTGATAGATTTTGTGATGTTTTACTAACGGTTATGATATATGATAGATTTTGTGATGTTTTACTAACGGTTATGATATGTGATAGATTTTGCGATGTTTTACTAACGGTTATGATATATGATAGATTTTGTGATGTTTTACTAACGGTTATGACATGTGATAGATTTTGTGATGTTTTACTAACGGTTATGATATGTGATAGATTTTGTGATGTTTTACTAACGGTTATGATATATGATAGATTTTGTGATGTTTTACTAACGGTTATGATATAGATTTTGTGATGTTTTACTAACGGTTATGATATATGATAGATTTTGTGATGTTTTACTAACGGTTCTGTTATATGATAGATTTTGTGATGTTTTACTAACGGCTTTGTTATATGATAGATTTTGTGATGTTTTACTAACGGTTATGATATATGATAGATTTTGTGATGTTTTACTAACGGTTATGATATGTGATAGATTTTGTGATGTTTTACTAACGGTTATGATATATGATAGATTTTGTGATGTTTTACTAACGGTTATGATATAGATTTTGTGATGTTTTACTAACGGTTATGATATATGATAGATTTTGTGATGTTTTACTAACAACTCTGTTATATGATAGATTTTGTGATGTTTTACTAACGGTTCTGTTATATGATAGATTTTGTGATGTTTTACTAACGACTATGTTATATGATAGATTTTGTGATGTTTCACTAACGGCTCTGTTATATGATAGATTTTGTGATGTTTTACTAACAGCTATGTTGTATGATAGATTTTGTGATGTTTTACTAACAGCTCTGTTATATGATAGATTTTGTGATGTTTTACTAACAGCTCTGTTATATGATAGATTTTGTGATGTTTTACTAACGGCTCAGTTATATGATAGATTTTGTGATGTTTTACTAACGGCTTTGCTATATGATAGATTTTGTGACGTATTACTAACGGATATGTTATATGATAGATTTTGTGATGTTTTACTAACGGCTCGGTTATATGATAGATTTTGTGATGTTTTACTAACGGTTATGTTTTTCCAACTTAGCACTCCGGACTAGATCCCTTCTCCACCTTTAGACTCCTCAGTCTCTCAAAAAATACATCATTGTCCCATCTATTCTCTTCCCCTTATCTCAAGGAATGAAGAACAATCTAACATTTACCTGCGTCTTCCAATCAACGTCTTAAAGCAATGAGGAAGTAAGGAAGGTGGCCGAATGTCTATTGTCGAGAAATGTAGACTAATTGTTTATGTTCAATCATCATTGTCGAGAAATGTAGACTAATTGTTTATGTTCAATCATCATCATCAAGTACCATGCCAGCTGGCGGAGGTGATCGTGTCTCACTACAATTTTCGATCTAGGCAGCGATATATCATTTCTGTTATTGACCTTCTGCCAAGCCATTCTCTTAAGCTGTCTGGTATTTTTTTCTCTTTGCTTCCCTCTATCTCTTCGTCCCTCAATTTTCCCAGTTGTTACAATATATTCCAGTTGTTCTCTTCTCATTATAGGGCAAACAAATGATGATTGTTTCTTCATAATATTGGAAATTAGCTCTCATTTTGCTTTGGTCTCTTTCAGAACATCTTCATTTCTCTTCTTAGCTGTCCATGGTATTCTCAACATTCTTCTGTAAAATCACATTTCTACAGACTCCAGTGATTTTCTTGTGTGTTGTCCTATTGTCCATGATTCATATCCATATGTTAAGATTGACTCTACATAACATTTAAGAACTCTTTTTCTTGTTTCTATTGTCAAAAATGGATTGCATAGTATCTTCCTAATTTTTTGGAAAGCTGCTTTTGTCTGAGCCATTCTGCAGGCAAAAAGCAGCTTTAAGCAAAGTTTATGTTCCATTCTAGTCAAAAGATGCATTTCTTGATACAACGAACAATTTCACAGTGTTCAGCTCAGAACATCTCCCAGCAGGAAGCACTTCCGCCGCACATTAGAGAAAGGATTGAAGATGTCTTCAGCTCAGAACATCTCCCAGCAGGAAGCACTTCCGCCGCACATTAGAGAAAGGATTGAAGATGTCTTCAGCTCAGAACATCTCCCAGCAGGAAGCACTTCCGGCGCACATTAGAGAAAGGATTGAAGATGTCTTCAGCTCAGAACATCTCCCAGGAGGAAGCACTTCCGCCGCACATTAGAGAAAGGATTGAAGATGTCTTCAGCTCAAAACATCTCCCAGCATGAAGCACTTCCGCCGCACATTAGAGAAAGGATTGAAGATGTCTTCAGCTCAGAACATCTCCCAGCAGGAAGCACTTCCGGCGCACATTAGAGAAAGGATTGAAGATGCCTTCAGCTCAAAACATCTCCCAGCATGAAGCACTTCCGCCGCACATTAGAGAAAGGATTGAAGATGTCTTCAGCTCAAAACATCTCCCAGCATGAAGCACTTCCGCCGCACATTAGAGAAAGGATTGAAGATGCCTTCAGCTCAAAACATCTCCCAGCATGAAGCACTTCCGCCGCACATTAGAGAAAGGATTGAAGATGTCTTCAGCTCAAAACATCTCCCAGCATGAAGCACTTCCGCCGCACATTAGAGAAAGGATTGAAGATGTCTTCAGCTCAGAACATCTCCCAGAAGGAAGCACTTCCGCCGCACATTAGAGAAAGGATTGGAGATGTCTTCAGCTCAGCATATCTCCCAGCAGGAAGCACTTCCGGCGCACATTAGAGAAAGGATTGAAGATGTCTTCAGCTCAGAACATCTCCCAGCAGGAAGCACTTCCTCCGCACATTAGAGAAAGGATTGAAGATGTCTTCAGCTCAGAACATCTCCCAGCAGGAAGCACTTCCGGCGCACATTAGAGAAAGGATTGAAGATGTCTTCAGCTCAGAACATCTCCCAGCAGGAAGCACTTCCGCCGCACATTAGAGAAAGGATTGAAGATGTCTTCAGCTCAGAACATCTCCCAGCAGGAAGCACTTCCGGCGCACATTAGAGAAAGGATTGAAGGTGTCTTCAGCTCAGAACATCTCCCAGCAGGAAGCACTTCCGCCGCACATTAGAGAAAGGATTGAAGATGTCTTCAGCTCAGAACATCTCCCAGCAGGAAGCACTTCCGGCGCACATTAGAGAAAGGATTGAAGACGTCTTCAGCTCAGAACATCTCCCAGCAGGAAGCACTTCCGCCGCACATTAGAGAAAGGATTGAAGATGTCTTCAGCTCAGAACATCTCCCAGCAGGAAGCACTTCCGCCGCACATTAGAGAAAGGATTGAAGATGTCTTCAGCTCAGAACATCTCCTAGCAGGAAGCACTTCCGCCGCACATTAGAGAAAGGATTGAAGATGTCTTCAGCTCAGAACATCTCCCAGCAGGAAGCACTTCCGCCGCACATTAGAGAAAGCATTGAAGATGTCTTCAGCTCAGAACATCTCAACGCATGACGCACTTCCGGCGCACATTAGAGAAAGGATTGAAGATGTCTTCAGCTCAGAACATCTCCCAGCAGGAAGCACTTCCGTCGCACATTAGAGAAAGGATTGAAGATGTCTTCAGCTCAGAACATCTCAACGCATGACGCACTTCCGTCGCACATTAGAGAACGGATTGAAGATGTCTTCAGCTCAGCACATCTCAAAGCATGACGCACTTCCGCTGCACATTAGAGAAAGCATTGGAGATGTCTTCAGCTCAGATGAACGAAAACAGTAGCGCAGGCGAAGACCTTAACCCCAATCTCCTTAGTCGTATCTTACGACAAAAGGGACGAGTAACAGTGGCTCTATTCTTTTCTCCCCTAGACACTCGGCCGTTTTTCCAGTATTAAAAGTAAAGTACCCCAGTCACGCCAAGAGGCGTATAGGGAATATGGTGTTAGTGACCATACATTTTACAGACCTTCGGCACATGATTTTCAGGGTAATGTGGTCGGTATTACGCCCGTGCAGCTTTACTTTCCAGAAAAAAATCAGGTACCCATTAAAGGCTGGGTGAACTGGAAGCCGTCGTTTGGGATCGAACCCTACCTCTTGTCCTTTGTAATCCAGTTCACTAACCACTGAGCTATCGCGGCTCCCGTTTTTTTCCAGTAATGCAGACTAAATATAGCTTTTCCAGTAATGTTAACTAAATATAGACTTTCCAGTAATGTAAACTAAATATAGCTTTTCCAGTAATGTAAACTAAATATAGCTTTTCCAGTAATGTAAGCTAAATATAGTTTTTCCAGTAATGTAAACTAAATATAAAAAATGGAGGAAATCAGACAAGTGAAGAACACTGCCAAATACAATAAAATAGATAATGAAATACGCAAAATGTGCAAAAAGGCAAAAGTAGACTGGCTCAACCAAAAATGTATAGAAATAGAAACTGTGGAAAGCAAACAAGACTTAAGAGGAATGCACACAGAAATAAAGAGAATGACTAATAAAAATTAAAAAAAAGCCACAGAAGGTGGATGCATTGCAGACAAAAAAGGAAAAATGCTAACAGACAATAAAGATATTATAGATAGATGGCAGGAATATATAACAGAACTATTTCATGATCAAAGAGACAAGAAACCAGTTATAAAATGTACATCAGGCTATAAAATCTTAAAATCTGAGGTGGAAAAAGCTATAAAAACAATGAAAAGGGGAAAAGCAGCAGGACCTGAAAGCATACAGATAGAGATGATACAGGCACTTGAAGATTTTGGCATTGAAGTGATTACAGACATATGCAACGACATATACCACACAGGATACATGCCAAATGAACAAAAATATAAACTTTCGTTACATTGCCTAGAAAGCATGGTGCAGTTGAATGCAGTGACTTTAGAACAATAAGCCTAATGAGCCATGTTACAAAAATCTTGCTAAAAGTTAAACAAGGGAGGATTCAGAATAAAATCAATACTGAATTAGATGAGCAGCAATTTGGATTTGGGAAAAATAGTGGGACAAAAGAAGCCATATTCTGCATGAGAACATTAATCGAAAAGTACACAGAAGTAAACAAACCAATATATGCTTGCTTCATAGACTACACCAAAGCTTTTGATAGAGTACACCACAAACAACTTATAGAATGCCTAAAAGAGATACATCTAGATGACATGGATATACGACTAATATGCAATCTATACTGGGAGCAAACAGTAACAACAAAATATAACAAAGAGAACTCTACACCCATGGATATAAAAAGAGGAGTAAGACAGGGATGCATCCTATCACCAAGCTTGTTCAATCTATACACTGAGCAAATCTTTAAAAACATCATAGAGATGCCAGGCCTACAAATTAATGGAAAGATAATCAATAACCTAAGATATGCTGACAATACTGTACTACTAGCAGAAAATCCTAAAGATCTACAACAATTACTTAATGAAATAAACACGACAAGCAAAAAATATGGACTAGATATGAATATCAAAAAGACTAAAACTATGATCATAAACAAAGAAAATACTCAAAACCTACAAGTGGATATCAAAATTAAAGGAATAGACATGGAGACAGTTCAGAACTACAACTACCTTGGACATACTATAACCAGTGATGGAAAATGTACAACTGAAATAAACAAAAGAATAGGAATGGCAAAAAGTAATTTTAATGTCATGAAGAACATACTAACATCAAAACAAATAACACCAGAGTTAAAACTAAGAATAACAAAATGTTACATCTTCTCAATATTCCTATATGGTGCAGAAACATGGACATTAGACAAGAAAACAGAACAGAAAATTGAAGCCTATGAAATGTGGATATATAGAAGAATAGGTAGAATTGGATGGAAGGAAAAGAAAACAAACGATGAAGTCTTAAAACAACTAAAATTGAAAAGAGAACTACTAAGCACAATTCAAACAAGACAAAGGCGATTTTTGGGCCATGTTAAAAGACACAACAGCCTACTAAAAGTAATCCTGGAGGGGAAAATACAAGGTAAAAGAATGGACGAATAATTCAAAAGATGGACAAATCAACCTATAACAACCTGCACCATCAAAGTAGAGACAGAGCAGAATGGCGGTCCATGGTAGCCAACCTTCGTTGTGGATACGGCTCTCGATGATGATGATGATGAAACTAAATATAGCTTTTTCCAGTAATGTAAACTAAATACAGCTTTTCCAGTAATGTAAACTAAATGTAGCTTTTCCAGTAATGTAAACTAAATACAGCTTTTCCAGTAATGTAAACTAAATATAGCTTTTCCAGTAATGTAAACTAAATACAGCTTTTCCAGTAATGTAAACTAAATATAGCTTTTCCAGTAATGTAAACTAAATACAGCTTTTTCAGTAATGTAAACTAAATATAGCTTTTCCAGTAATGTAAACTACATACAGCTTTTCCAATAATGTAAACTAAATATAGCTTTTCCAGTAATGTAAACCTCTCTGGGTAGTGAGATCCGATGCTATATCTCGGAGTGGTACAGACTAAATATCTATTTCAGAGTGGCACAGACTAAATATCTATTTCAGAGTGGTACAGACTAAATATCTATTTTCCAGTGGTACAGAGTAAATATCTATTTTCCAGTGGTACAGAGTAAATATCTATTTTCCAGTGGTACAGAGTAAATATCTATTTTCCAGTGGTACAGACTACATATCTATTTTCCAGTGGTACAGAGTAAATATCTATTTTCCAGTGGTACAGAGTAAATATCTATTTTCCAGTGGTACAGAGTAAATATCTATTTTCCAGTGGTACAGAGTAAATATCTATTTTCCAGTGGTACAGAGTAAATATCTATTTTCCAGTGGTACAGACTAAATATCTATTTTCCACAGATTAATCTTTCGAAAAGCATATTCTGTACTATTGATGAATCACTTGATCGGTTCAAGACTAAATATTTAGCAATTCTTCGATTACCGCAACTTTATTGCTCTCTCAAGAATTACCTTCTCCCCCTTGTTTCAGAATCGCGTAGGACAAACAGCTACTACCGCCCACTTCTTCTCTTGACGTCATTGCTGTGAAAACTCGTGCAGTCCTCGGACAATGCACTGTTCGTGGTTTTCCTTCTTTCTATAAACACGTCCCAATGTTGTAGTAAAGTCTGGCGTTCCCGAGGCGGCCTCGAGGGCAAATAATCTCACTTAACCTCGTCTCTAGCCGGTACTGCCTGCCGGTTCTGATTACGGCTAATGGCCAATACCACTGATCGTTAATGTTAATGATTTCTTATAATTCCCACGGTCTTAACTCCTTACACTGCTGTTTGTTGACGATATGTTAGTAAAGTAAGTAGAAAGCCCCGTCACGCCAAATGGCGTAAAGGGATTATGGTGTTATAGTCCGTTCAGACATTCGTGCCCTCAGAGTTTATTAATTATCTCGGAAACTGTTTGATGAATTTCTGTAATCCTTTTTCTTGAAATCGTATTTTTTTACCGACCTTAAGTCTGATGTTTTTCCCTAACTGTCTTGCATTTAGGAAATATTTTTGCTTATTTGAGGTATATAAAAATATGATTTTCTTGATAGTCCTTTTTTCTGATTTTACAATACCCACATTTGTTGTAATCAAATCACCGTTTAAAAAGGCAAATTTCACGTTCTCTGCACACAATCTTAGCACCATCTCGCGCTAACTGAACCGTAACTTGTAAGACGCAGCCCATTGAAAGGTTTGTTAGAAAATTAACATAATTTACAGTAAAATTTAATGTTTAGTGCACACGGTTTGATATTTTCCTAAAATTATATAACAAAAAACGATTTGTGCAAAATTCTGACTACCTTTGTACTTAAATGTTATCAAATCTGAAGGTCGGAGAAAACATAATATTTCATGAGAAAAAATTACGGAAATTCATCAGTTTCCAAGATAAGTGATCAACTCTGTGGGCACGAATTTGTGAACGGACTATAGTGGCCATAACTTTTACAGACCTTCGGCACATGATTTTTGGAGTAAAGTGGTCGGTATTATGCCCGTGCCGCTTTACTTTCCCAGAAAAAAATCAGGTACCAATTTAAGGCTGGGTGAACCCGGAATCCGTCGATCAGGATCGAACCCGACCTCTTGTGCTTTGTAGTCCGGTTCACTAACCAGTGAGCTATCGCGACTTCCGTGATGTTTTAGTAGTCTTGGTTAATTTTCTCACTTCTGGTACATTATCATCATCATCAAGTGCCATGCCTGCTGGCGTAGGTGATCATGTCTCTTCACAACTCTCGATCTCGACAGTTATTTATCATTTCTGTTGTTGACCTTCTGCCAAGCCATTCTCTTAAGCTGTCTGGTATTTTTTCTCTTTGCTTCCCTCTATCTCTTCGTCCCTCAATTTTCCCAGTTGTTACAATATATTCCAGTTGTTCTCTTCTCATTACATGGCCAAAAAAATGATGATTGTTTCTTCCTAATATTGGAAATTAGCTCTCTTTTTGCTTTGGCCTCTTTCAGAACGTTTTCATTACTCTTCTTAGCTGTCCACTCGGTATTCTCAACATTCTTCTGTAAAACCACATTTCTACAGACTCTAGTGATTTCCTGATCTGTTGTCCTATTGTCCATGATTCACATCCATATTTTAAGACTAGATCTACATAACATTTAAGAACTCTTTTTCATGTTTAATCAATATCAATAGCATAAACATTAACAGTTCCAGCATATTCATATTTTTGTATCGGGTCACAAATTTGAACCTCGCATGTAAAATATCAGTCTCAAGAATTTTCCCCTCCAATATTACTTTTAGTAGGCTGTTGTGTCTTTTAACATGCCGCAAAAATTTCATGTCTTGTTCTAATTGTGTTTAGTAGTTCTCTTTTCATTTTTACTTGTTTTAAGACTTTCTCGTTTGTTTTCTTTTCTTTCCATCCAGTTCTACCTATTCTTCTATAAATCCACATTTCCAAGGCTTCAATTTTCTGTTCTGTTTTCTTGTCTAATGTCCATGTTTCTGCACTATACAGAAATATTGAGAAGATGTAACATTTTCCTATTTTTAGTTTTAGCCTTGGTGTTATTTGTTTTGATTTTAGTATATCTTTCATGGCATTAAAATTACTTTTTGCCATTCCTATTCTTTTGTTTATTCAGTTGTACTTTTTCCATCACTGGTTATAGTATGTCCAAGGTAGATGTAGCTCTGAACTGTCTCCAGATGTATTCCTTCAACTGTGATATTTATTTGTAGGTCTTTACAATTTTCTTCCATATGATCATAGTTTTAGTCTTTTTGATATTCATATCTAATCCATATTTGTTTGCTTGTTATGTTTATTTCATTAACTAATTGTTGTAGATCTTTGCGATTTTCTGCTATATTGATTATCTTTCCATTAATGTTTAAGCCTGGCATCTCTGTGATGTTTTCAAAGATTTGCTCCATGTAACTAAAATGCCACACTGTGATTAATTCCAACAGCTGTGCTTACCCCGCCGCCGAATGCGGACACGTTTATGGCATTACGTCACTTCCTCCAAATTAAATAAAAACAAATGGTTGAATCGGACCCCATTATTTCCCTTTTATGGAAAAACATGCAAACTTAAGGGTTTCATTCGTTTCTTTATTAAGGCGTGTGGGGAACATGGTTTTATTGTCCTAATTCTTCAGTGGCCAAGTTAAACATTTTCTACGTGCAATTTTGTTGGCGGTGTGTTGAATATTTCGTCAGGCCACAGTGGTGTACTATTGGTCGTTTCAAATCTAAATGTTCACGATTAACATGAAATATTTCCTCTTTCCCTGCACTTACAAACTTGATTTTTTGCATCTGGCCTTGTTTTTCCAAGGTCCCACCGATTTCACAAAATTTAATGATGTAGGAAGTATGCTTCATCATGAAGCAGCACTTTCCTTTGATCTCAGTGAATTTACGGATCTTTTTGCTCCTGGAGAAAATAATTTACCGTACATTAATGGAAATCAGCTTCTCGACATAGGCGTCTCTGCACAACTTGAAAGTTGGAGGCGTTTATCAACTGTTTACTTTCTATTGTTTACTTTCTTTAAAATACTATGAGAATGTCAATGTTATAGCCTTTACAGACGGTCTAAAACAAATCAGCGTATAAACAGTTCCATTAATGAAAACTATTTAAACAATATACAACAAAGAATACATTTAAAAAAGTAATTATCCGTTGCGAGCGATAACGAGCATGACATATCAAGCAAAGTTATTGTTTATGGGTACGCATGTGACTAAAGAGTCCGATGTAAGCACGGGATCCTCTTCACTGTAAAGAGCTACATTGTTCGTTTTATGTCTTTCCATGTGACTTTCATTATTTTACGTAAACAAGACATATGAAAGTGATTTAGTTTCTTTGCATGCCTGCAGTACACATATCAAGAATCTTTACATTTTCAAAACGTTATCAACTTTAGCTAAAGATTGATCATGCGGACATATAAAAACGTCCATTATTATTTCATTTATTCTGAATCAGAGGAGTCTAACATATTGATTACTAATCTGGGCTGAACGAACGATAGTCCATCTTTTTTCCAATAGTCATTTTCTTCTTTTAAGACATGATCTTCACATTTGCACCAAAAATCTTTGTCAATCTGTGATAGAGCAGCATATGTCAGTCCTTTTATATCGCATAGTTTAAAACTTGTATTCTCAGCTGCCACCTGCCCTTTAATTTTTGCCCAAACGAGTTCAATGGGGTTTAATTGTGGATGATAAGGGGGCAGTCTCAAGCACGTATGACCATGCTGTTGAATGATTTTGTCTATTTGGAATACTTTGGTCTTTTGCGATTTCTTAACAAGTGACAGTAATTCAGGTTTCAAAAATCCCTCGTTAAATGGAATTCCTTCCTTTCTTAGCCAAATCTTTATAACATCTTTTGTACTGGTAGATGTAGGAATTTTGTCTTCTTCTGCCACAGCGTTGTGGTACGACGCGTTGTCCATTACCAGACAGGATGGTCTGTCTAGAATTGGAAGAAGACCAATCTCTAAATATATCCACTCTCTAAATATATGGCCATTCATCTCGGTGTGATAGTCCCTGTTGTCAGTATAATTAGAGGTGAATATAAGTTCTGCATTTTTCACCAACCCTTCTTTTCGGCTGCCTGCATGTGCCATTATAATACGCTGTCCTTTTCCAGTGGGTACACATCTTTTAATACTTCCATCTGATAACTGCCATTCCTTTGCACTTGTGTGGTGAGAATTTATCCAAGATTCATCTAGAAATACAATATCATAACCTTGGTTACGCATTTCCCGTACTTCACGTAAATATTTACTCCTCATAGAAACTAAGTGCGGCTTCTCGCAGATGACATTTCTACACTATCGTACTTTCTAAACGTAAAACCGATGCTTCTAACAGTTCTCCATAATGTTGTTTTCGACACAACAATGTCATTTTCTGCTCTCAGTCGAATTTTCAGTTTTCTTAAAGTCACAGTTTCTTTGGAATCGAACATTTTACAAATTGCTCTTCTAATCACTTCCTTGTCAAAACTATCTACTACTTTCTTTCTCCCTAGCGTCCTAGTCTTGATTGAACTGGACACTCCGTTAGCTTTAAGCACTTGTTTGAAAAAGCGTTTGCTTATACCCAATGCGTGAATAGTTCTCTTTTCTGGCTTTGAGATGCTTCGATACAGTTTTCCACGCTTAGCTTCTATGCAAAAATATTTATACACCTTTATTGCCACTGATTGCAATGTAAGGAACTTTACTTTTATACCCATTGACTAACAGATCACAAATTTAACGAAATTACCCAATAATTAGGATACGCCGTTGCACATAAATCACAACAAAACGACAGGAAATGGGATGCACCGGATATAAAATTATAACTATGACGCGTTTTATGTGTTTTTTAGTGCTTAAAACAGGGAAATTGGCGCGCATTACGTTCAAGATGACAAGTCCGTGGGTGCTCACTCATATGAAGCGGTAATTCCTCAAAATATATGGTTTTACCAAAATGCCTTAAATTTGTATACTTCAAATAAAGAATATTTAAAACTATACGTTTGTTGGTGAGGAAATGAATGTACTTCTTGGGACCAAAAAATCACAAGACCATATGCAAAATTTCAGCATTATCAATCAATTGGTTGCAGAGATATGGAATTTTAAACACCTTCAAATATTTTGAAACGACCTATAGTTTGGCTTTTTGCCTTTTCGATGCTCCGTGGAGACCTCAAAAAATAGCTGCAATGAAGTGGACATAAAGGGAATCTCAAAGAAGAGAAACCTTGATGCTATCTTACTCGGGAAGAGATCACTTTGGTGTACTCTTTTTGACTTGTAACTGCCGGGGATCCTTCAACGTGCGTAGAGCGCACACGGGACTTTTTTTTCGCTATCTGAGAGGGCTAGACATCGGATCTCACTTTCTAGAGACTAGGGTTGTGGGGGCGGGGACGGTAAGGTCACGAAGATACCACGGATATGAAGAGAACAATTCTAGAGTACCTATGTCGAGATTAGGAGAGAACTATTCCATCTATGTCGAGATTAGGAGAGAACTATTTCACCTATGTCGAGATTAGGAGAGAACTATTTCACCTATGTCGAGATTAGGAGAGAACTATTCCATCTATGTCGAGATTAGGAGAGAACTATTCCATCTATGTCGAGATTAGGAGAAAACTATTTCACCTATGTCGAGATTAGGAGAGAACTATTTCATCTATGTCGAGATTAGGAGAGAACTATTTCACCTATGTCGAGATTAGGAGAGAACTATTTCATCTATGTCGTGATTAGGAGAGAACTATTTCACCTATGTCGAGATTAGGAGAGAACTATTTCACCTATGTCGAGATTAGGAGAGAACTATTTCATCTATGTCGAGATTAGGAGAGAACTATTTTACCTATGTCGAGATTAGGAGAGAACTATTTCACCTATGTCGAGATTAGGAGAGAACTATTCCATCTATGTCGAGATTAGGAGAGAACTATTCCATCTACGTCGAGATTAGGAGAGAACTATTCCATCTATGTCGAGATTAGGAGAGAACAATACCTGAGTACCTATGTCGAGATTAGGAGAGAACTATTCCATCTATGTCGAGATTAGGAGAGAACAATTCCTGAGTACCTATGTCGAGATTAGGAGAGAACTATTCCATCTATGGCAAGATTAGGTAGGAGAGAACTATTCCATCTATGGCAACATTAGGTAGGAGAGAACTATTCCATCTATGTCGAGATTAGGAGAGAACTATTCCATCTATGTCGAGATTAGGAGAGAACTATTCCATCTATGTCGAGATTAGGTAGGAGAGAACTATTCCATCTATGGCAAGATTAGGAGAGAACTATTTCATCTATGTCGAGATTAGGAGAGAACTATTCCATCTATGTCGAGATTAGGAGAGAACTATTCCATCTATGTCGAGATTAGGAGAGAACTATTCCATCTATGTCGAGATTAGGAGAGAACTATTCCATCTATGTCGAGATTAGGAGAGAACTATTTCATCTATGTCGAGATAAGGAGAGAACTATTCCATCTATGTCGAGATTAGGAGAGAACTATTCCATCTATGTCGAGATTAGGTAGGAGAGAACTATTCCATCTATGGCAAGATTAGGTGAGAACTATTCCATCTATGTCGAGATTAGGAGAGAACTATTCCATCTATGTCGAGATTAGGAGAGAACTATTCCATCTATGGCAAGATTAGGCGGGAGAGAACTATTCCATCTATGGCAATATTAGGTAGGAGAGAACTATTCCATCTATGTCGAGATTAGGAGAGAACTATTCCATCTATGTCGAGATTAGGAGAGAACTATTTCACCTATGTCGAGATTAGGAGAGAACTATTCCATCTATGTCGAGATTAGGTAGGAGAGAACTATTTCATCTATGTCGAGATTAGGAGAGAACTATTCCATCTATGTCGAGATTAGGTAGGAGAGAACTATTTAATCTATGTCGAGATTAGGTAGGAGAGAACTATTTCATCTATGTCGAGATTAGGAGAGAACTATTCCATCTATGTCGAGATTAGGTAGGAGAGAACTATTCCATCTATGTCGAGATTAGGTAGGAGAGAACTATTTCATCTATGTCGAGATTAGGAGAGAACTATTTCATCTATGTCGAGATTAGGTAGGAGAGAACTATTTCATCTATGTCGAGATTAGGAGAGAACTATTCCATCTAGATTCGCAGAGACCAATTTCAACTGCCTATGTCGAGATTCGAAGAGAACATTTCCAACTACCTATATCGAGACTCGAACTAGAGACTTTCTAGTCCAGAGGCTGTCGTCTCACCCCTAGACTTCGCAGCTACCTTAAAGGTTTTTAATAGTGACCAGACTTGGGGCACACATGACGATAATGAATAAGTAAATGAAAGGTTCCCTCCACGCCTTGCTAGGCGTATGGAGAACATGGTATTTCTGACCATATTTTTTCTACGATCACAGCACATTTTTGAGTGTTGTGGTCAGTCTCACGCCAGGCCGCCTTTACTTCTCAGAAGAATCTCTGGTACCCATTTTTAGAGGCTGGGTGAACCTCGCAACCTTGTCGGTACGAAAAAAAATCGACCATTTCTGAGGATTGAACCCGGATCCTATTGATGAGGATGTCACTCAGCCGTTGAGTAAAAAGGAGTGTTTTTGTTCTCCTATAAAACACATGAAAGCGTGTTTGAAACCAATGGTTGTGCTGCATCGATTGGTGGTGATGTATTAAAGCAAAATACTCTTTAATTAGGGAGCCGCGATAGCTCAGTAGTTACTGAACTGGACTACAAAGGACAAGAGGTCGGGTTCAATCCTGATCAACGGCTTTCGGGTTCACCTAGCCATTCGTGCTGAAGTCGGATGTGTTGGGCCGAAAGGCGCAAATATAGGGTGTCTCTTTAATGACTGTGCATTTTTTGTTGTTGAAATAATTACGCACCTAAATTTTATCTATGTATGACGTAATAGTTCAAGCACCATTTACGTGTTCATTTAAACATCACTGCTACATGATAGATCTGGCTTACAATGGTGTTAACGATTGAAGAAAGAGTATTTATAGTGGAGCATGTGTTCCGTAACGGCGGCAAGTATTCGAATGGGGTTGTTGAACAATTTGTGAATAGATTTCCTGATACACCAGTGCCTCATCGAAATACTGTGAGTAATTTAATAATCAAATTTCAAAACACCGGTAGTGTACATGATGTTAGCCGTCCTGGTAGACCATCTGTTCTTGAAGTAACATCTCTCAACATCCAGGACAGCATTCTAATGAGTCCTGGCAAATCAATAAGAAAGCTGGCTCAACAAGTACACAAATCAAGCAGTACTGTTCATAGAGTTCTGAAAAAAAAATTAAAGCTACATCCGTACAAATTTTCCGTCGTTCCTCAATTAAAATAATTAGATCACCAATCCAGAATTAATTATTGTATGTGGTTTGAGAATTTTCTAGCCCAAGAAGGTGAGGAAATCCTTGATTTCACTTTCTTCACAGATGAAGCATGGTTCCATTTGTCTGGGTACGTGAATAGGCAGAATGATCGTCTTTGGAGTGATGAAAATCCACATGCATTGCACCCAGTGCCTCTCCACGATCAGAAAGTAGGAGTGTGGTGTGCAATGAGTCGTCAGCGGATAATCGGCCCAATTTTCTTCTATGACACAATAAATTCAGAAAGATACAGGATTAACATACTGGAGCGATTCGTAACCCAACTTTCTGAGCCAGAAATTGAAAAAGCTTGGTTTCAACAAGATGGCGCAACTGCTAACACTGCTGTAAAATCACTGGAATTTTTATATGAAATTTTTGCTAATCGTATAATCTCTCGCGGAATTTGGCTTGCACGGTCTCCTGATCTTACTCCCATGGACTACTATCTCTGGGGTGAACTGAAAGGAAAAGTGTACGAAAACAATCCCCACACACTCGATGAGCTGCAGGTTTCAATCGCCAACAACATTAATAATGTTACACAGCCCATACTGCGTAAGGTTTTTGACAATAAGAAAAAACGTATCAATATTTGCCAACTAAAACGTGGTGGATATTTCGAATACCTTTTGTGAATAGTGATGTTATATGTTTAACTTTACCGAAAAAGGAACAAGCTACAGCAGTACATGATGCGTGATTTACATAAATAAATTGGAACAACTAGATTTTCAAATAATGCACAGTCATTAAAGAAACACCCACCGATCTGGAAGACCTTGAATTTCACAAGACCAAATTATGGAACTCCAAGACAGAATTACAATGAGTCCAAATGCATCTTTAAACCACTTGTCTCAACAGGTGCAAATATCTAAGAGTTCTGTTCACAAGGTTTTAAGAAGTGAACTACACTATCGTCCATACAAATTAACTGAAGTGTCTCAACTCCAAGAAAGAGATTATGAATCCCGTTTAAACTACTGCATGTGGTTTCAGAATTTTATTTATGAACATGGCGCTGCCATCCTTGACGTCACTTTTTTCACTGATGAGGCCTGGTTTCATTTATCCGGTTATGTGAACAGTCAGAACAATCGGCTGTGGAGCAGTGAAAACCCCTATGAATTTCATCAAGTGCCGCTTTACGATCAAAAAGTCGGAGTGTGGTGCGCTATAAGTCGTATGCGGATAGTAGGACCTATATTTTTTAATGAAACAATAAATGCAGAACGTTACCGTACTTTAATTCTGGAACCGTTCATAGCACACCATACAGAACGGGAAATTAAGGAATCCTGGTTTCAGCAGGATGGGGCAACAGCACACACAGCCACAACAACACTCAATTATTTAGAAAGCATATTTGCAAATCGCATTATTTCACGTGGAATCTGGCCTGCTCGTTCACCAGATCTAACACCCCCAGATTATTATCTGTGGGGGGCATTGAAGGGGAAAGTTTATGAAAATAATCCGCAGACAATTAATGACCTAAAGACTGAAATAGTAGACAAGATTAAACAAATATCACCAGACATTATTCTGAATGTTTTCGCAAATATGGAAAGACGAATCACGACATGTCTTGAGGCCCGTGGTGGACATTTTCAACATATGCTTTAGGCACTTTATTGTGTTAATACCAACATTACCCATTATAAACTCGCCGATAGAAGTCAAGTATATTTGAATATTTTACAATTTGTGTGACGCATTAGTTAACCGCATTTCTGGTGACGTTTTTCTTCCGAGAGTAGAAATTCACTGCACTGCGACTTTAGAAACACCCTGTATAACAGTTGTGCAAACCACAACACAACGCAGACACGTCCACTACATCATTGTAAGGGAGGATGATGAAGAGGAATATTCTAGAATACTTTAGTCATCGGCCGAACGCAACCAACCAACCATTAAAGGGTACCAGATTTTTTCTGGGAAAATAAAGCGGCAAGGGCGTAATAACCAACAAAATTACCCCCAAAATCATGTAAATATAGTAGCCTCTGATAGTCATTGATGAATATAGTAGCCTCTGGTAGTCATAGTTGACTATGGTAGCCTCCGTCGGTCATAATTGACTATAGTAGTCTCTGATAGTCATTGATGAATATAGTAGCCTCTGGTAGTCATAGTTGACTATAGTAGCCTCCGTCGGTCATAGTTGACTATAGTAGCCTCCGACAGTCATAGTTGACTATAGTAGCCTCCGACAGTCATAGTTGACTATAGTAGCCTCCGACAGTCATAGTTGACTATAGTAGCCTCCGTCGGTCATAGTTGACTATAGTAGCCTCCGACAGTCATAGTTCACTATAGTAGCCTCCGTCTGTCATAGTTGACTATAGTAGCCTCCGTCAGTCATAGTTGACTATAGTAGCCTCCGCCAGTCATAGTTGACTATAGTAGCTTCCGTCAGTCATAGTTGACTATAGTAGCCTCCGCCAGTCATAGTTGACTATAGTAGCCTCCGTCAGTCATAGTTGACTATAGTAGCCTCCGCCCGTCATAGTTGACTATAGTAGCTTCCGTCAGTCATAGTTGACTATGGTAGCCTCCGTCGGTCATAGTTGACTATAGTAGCCTCCGTCAGTCATAGTTGACTATAGTAGTCTCTGATAGTCATTGATGTCTATAGTAGCCTCCGTCAGTCATAGTTGACTATAGTAGCCTCCGTCGGTCATAGTTGACTATAGTAGCCTCCGTCAGTCATAGTTGACTATAGTAGACTCCGTCAGCCATAGTTGACTATAGTAGCTTCCGCCAGTCATAGTTGACTATGGTAGCCTCCGTCGGTCATAGTTGACTATAGTAGCCTCCGTCAGTCATAGTTGACTATAGTAGTCTCTGATAGTCATTGATGTCTATAGTAGCCTCCGTCAGTCATAGTTGACTATAGTAGCCTCCGTCGGTCATAGTTGACTATAGTAGCCTCCGTCAGTCATAGTTGACTATAGTAGCCTCCGTCTGTCATAGTTAGTAGTATACAAGGGTCCATTTCGACCGAATTTAGGCGAAAATTAACAAAGCTATATAGTAGGCGCATTTCGCGCCTAATGTACACGAGAATCAAGGGAAGTTAATCGGTTGTGCGACGGCATGACCCCTCGTGCGACGTGACCCCTCGTGCGGCGGGCGCGTGGTGACCTCGTGGCGGATCGTGCGGTCGTCGTGTTGACCTCGGGGCGGATCGCGTGTTGCCCTCTAGTCGTGGTGACCCTGGAAGTGACGTGTTTATGTCTGGTGTGTGCTGACTTTGGAGCTCTTGATGTACTTACTCGCTAGTGATAGGTTAGTAAATTATTCAACAACAATGAAAAACGTTCAATATAAAACAAAAGACAAAGATATATTTTATTCTTTTATTATCTCAATAGGTGTATAACATACAGTGGATAGTATATAAAATTACAAAAATATTTAGTACACTGAGTAAATATATAGTACAAGGATAACATTTATTTATAGCTATGTAATTGGGTGTCTGCTTAGTTCTATGTCATAAATGAATCATAAGGGGTGAAACAGTTAGAGATTACTGGTTAGTCTAAGCCGGTAGTGTAAATATGTTCCTCGGTGTTAGTGGTTCGCTATCACTCTCTCTCTCTCTCTCTCTCTCTCGCTCTCGATCATTCTCTCTCCCTCTCCATCTCTCTCTCGCTATCTCTCTCTCTTTCACTAGACTTCTCTCTCACTCCTAGACGTCTCTCCTACCACAGCAGCTTTCATCCTCTCTCTCTCTCTCTCTCCTAACATTCCACCCTCCATCGTACATTTAGCTTCCGTCCTAGACTTCCCTCCATTGTAACACTTACTCATTCTCTCCATTTAAACCCATTAGCTCTACTTAGCCCCCTAAATCTCCCTCTCTCTCTCTCTCTCTCTCTCTCTCTCTACTATTCCAGCCTAGATTTCCCTCCATTGAAACACTTACTCATTCTCTCCATTTATCCCTATCATCGCGCCTTCCTTCTCTCTCTCTCTCTCTTTCTCCCCTATCCTCTCTTAGACTTCTAACCTATCAGTCCACCCTCCGCCTCTCCCTTTTGCTCCCCCACCCTCCCTCATATTTTTAGCGTCCCTCCTATTGTAACACTTGATTATTCTCACCATTTATACCTAGCATCTCGCCTTCTTTCTCATAGGCTTCTCTCTCTCGCTCTCTCTCTCTTCTAACACCTACTAGAATTCTCTCCTACCATTCCACCTTTCTTCCTCTCTCTCTCTCTCTCTCTGTCTTTACCTCGCCTAGCGTTCCGCCTTCATTCGTATTTTTACCTTACCGCCAGTGTAACACATTAATAACATTGAATATCAATTACAAAAAGACTTGAAATATCTACTTTTTAAAGAACCAATAAGATAAACATATGAAAAACGAAGGAATAATACACTCGACAAGGCGTAACATACGTACTTTATACACATCACCCATTAATACAACTGAAATTCCTTTAATGATAACCTATCACATCGTTATGAGCTAAGAGAAAAACAGAAAAAAATTCAACCTACACCGTAAAATATTCCACTACAACACAGACCGCTAGACTGAACAGTACTACGAAAATAAACGTCCGTGAATCAAGCGCGCTTATAACACGAAGTCTCACATCCGACTAGTTTAAATATAATCTGGTAAATAAAATTTGGACGATACTACTCCACCCTCGGCTAATATCTAGGTTAACCAATCAGAGAAGAAGATTTCTATCGGACACCCATCAACGAAATGACTGACCTCTGGATTAACTAATCGGAGAAGAGGATTACTGTTATCGTGATAACTGACCTCATTTTCAACTTGAAGTGCTGTCGAGTCTGATGCATGGGTTACTTTAAATCGATTCGGCCCCTGATACAATCCACCTAGCGGGTCAATGGTGGGGGGAAATAATACAAGTGGCGGGTTACTTGAACGCGTTTTGACCTCTGCTGCAATACCAGGAGTTCCATGACAGTTATAAATAGTTGGATACAACGAGCAGGAAGTTATATTAAGGACAGAAATCTAGCAGGCAATGACAGAAACCTAAGAGGCAAGGACAGAAAACTAGGGGGGTCGTGGTTCGTGGTTCGTGGTTCGGTAAGTCCGTGGTTCGCGGGGTTGTGGTTCGTGGTTCGTTAGTTGATGGTTCGTTAAGTCCGTGGTTCGTGGGGTTGTGGTTCGTGGTTCGTTAGTTGATGGTTCGTTAAGTCCATGGTTCGTAGGGGTTGTGGTTCGCGGTTCGTGAGTTGATGGTTCGTTAAGTTCGTGGTTTGTTAAGTTCGTTGTTCGTGAGTTTGTGGTTCGTTAGTTGATGGTTCGTTAAGTCCGTGGTTCGTGGGGTTGTGGTTCGTGGTTCGTTAGTTGATGGTTCGTTAAGTCCATGGTTCGTAGGGGTTGTGGTTCGCGGTTCGTGAGTTGAGGGTTCGTTAAGTCCGTGGTTCGTGGGGTTGTGGTTCGTGGTTCGTTAGTTGATGGTTCGTTAAGTCCGTGGTTCGTGGGGTTGTGGTTCGTGGTTCGTTAGTTGATGGTTCGTTAAGTCCATGGTTCGTGGGGTTGTGGTTCGCGGTTCGTGAGTTGAGGGTTCGGTAAGTCCGTGGTTCGTGGTTTGTTAAGTTCGTTGTTCGTGAGTTTGTGGTTTATTAAGTTTGTAGTTTGTTAAGTGCGTGGTTCGAGAGGTCGTGGGCAAGGGCAGAAACCTAAGAGGCAAGGGCAGAAACCTAGGAGGCAAGGTCAGAAACCTAGGAGGCAAGGGCAGAAACCTAGGAGGCAAAGACAGAAACCTAGGAGGCAAGGTCAGAAACCTAGGAGGCAAGGTCAGAAACCTAGGAGGCAAGGGCAGAAACCTAGGAAGCAAAGGCTGAAAAACACTCGTACTGACTAAGGCTTCCAAGGTGTATTTGATTGTCGCCCTATTTTTGTCTGTATAACCTAATATATCACTTTCATTTAATCTATCGATAAACGTTTCAAAGTCATTTCTGTTGTTAACTAACAAGGCTTTGTCTAACCCTGTCACGTTATTTGAGCTTGTGTGTGAAAGTAACGCAGCCCCTGTGTCTCTCTATGTCTTAAAACTAGATGATGACTATAATTTTAGGTTACACAAATAACACGTGGATACTAAAAAAACCAACTTTTCGAAAATAGGTTACTAAAGTAACATATTATAACATTAAAGATCTAAGATAACACTTACTTTTATGTGTTTGAAGGTACGAGACACATCCATCGGCAACAACTGTAAGCGTATGTCTGATTACAAGCTTCTCAGATATATACACTTGAAACCCTAGAGGTGTTAATAAAAATAGAACTGACCTCTGAGGCAATACCGGATGTGTTACTAAAAAGATTTTGACGTATGATGGCAATTTTATGAGTTTACCCCCTTATCATTTTTTTAGGGTTACGCCCATGGAATCGATAAAAAGCGTTAATTTAGCACGCAGGCTTACCTAAAACTTTATTTTAGACATCCCCACACCAAAAATTTACTTAAAAATCACTTTTGAAATTGTTACCCCCTTACCATTTTTTAGGGTTACGCCCATGGAATTGATAAAAAAATTGAAAAATAACCTCAAGGCATACCCCAAACTTTATTTTAGACATCCCCATAACAAAGATTTACATTAAAAACCACTTTTAGGATTTTACCCCCTTACCATTTTTTAGGGTTGCGCCACTGAAATCGATAAAAATCGTAAATTTAGCACGTAGACTTACCTAAAACTTATTTTAGACATCCCCACACCAAAAATTAACTTAAAAATCACTTTTGAAAATGTAACCCCCCTTACCATTTTTTAGGGTTACGCCCCTGAAATCGATAAAAATCGTAAATTTAGCACGTAGACTTACCTAAAACTTTATTTTAGACATCCCCACACCAAAAATTTACTTAAAAATCACTTTTGAAATTGTAACCCCCCTTACCATTTTTGAGGGTTACGCCCCTGAAATTGATAAAAAATTGAAATATAACCTCAAGGCATACCCCAAACATATTTTTTGACACCCCTACATATCAAACTCCATCAAAAAAACAACAAAAAACTAGTAGTGGTATAGTATTTTTGAGCCGTGCATACTACGCAGATGTACGGTGCAGCACGTGCAATCGATAAAAAAAAATGAAATATAACCTCAAGGCATACCCCAAACATAATTTTTGACACCCCTACATATCAAATTCCAACAAAAAAAAAACAACAAAAAAATAGTAGTAAGGAAAGGTGTTTTTGAACCGTGCATACTACGAAGATGTATTGTGCTGCACGATACGAGATTGTGCTGCACGATACCTGCACGAAATGTTCAAATCCTTGCTCTAAACACCCTTCCTTACTACTATTTTTTTGTTGTTTTTTTGATGGAGTTTGATATGTAGGGGTGTCAAAAAATATGTTTGGGGTATGCCTTGAGGTTATATTTCAATTTTTTATCAATTTCAGGGGCGTAACCCTCAAAAATGGTAAGGGGGGTTACAATTTCAAAAGTGATTTTTAAGTAAATTTTTGGTGTGGGGATGTCTAAAATAAAGTTTTAGGTAAGTCTACGTGCTAAATTTACGACTTTTATCGATTTCAGGGGCGTAACCCTAAAAAATGGTAAGGGGGTTACATTTTCAAAAGTGATTTTTAAGTTAATTTTTGGTGTGGGGGTGTCTAAAATAAAGTTTTAGGTAAGTATAAGTGCTAAATTTACGATTTTTATCGATTTCAGTGGCGTAACCCTAAAAAATGGTAAGGGGGTAAAATCCTAAAAGTGGTTTTTAATGTAAATCTTTGTTATGGGGATGTCTAAAATAAAGTTTGGAGTATGCCTTGAGGATATATTTCAATTTTTTATAAATTCCATGGGCGTAACCCTAAAAAATGGTAAGGGGGTAACAATTTCAAAAGTGATTTTTAAGTAAATTTTTGGTGTGGGGATGTCTAAAATAAAGTTTTAGGTACGCCTGCGTGCTAAATTAACGCTTTTTATCGATTCCATGGGCGTAACCCTAAAAAAAATGATAAGGGGGTAAACTCATAAAATTGCCATCATACGTCAAAATCTTTTTAGTAACACATCCGGTATTGCCTCAGAGGTCAGTTCTATTTTTAGTAACATCTCTAGGGTTTCAAGTGTATATATCTGAGAAGCTTGTAATCAGACATACGCTTACAGTTGTTGCCGATGGATGTGTCTCGTACCTTCAAACACATAAAAGTAAGTGTTATCTTAGATTTTTAATGTTATAGTATGTTACTTTAGTAACCTATTTTCGAAAAGTTGGTTTTTTTAGTATCCACGTGTTATTTGTGTAACCTAAAATTATAGTCATCATCTAGTTTTAAGACATAGAGAGACACAGGGGCTGCGTTACTTTCACACACAAGCTCAAATAACGTGACAGGGTTAGACAAAGCCTTGTTAGTTAACAACAGAAATGACTTTGAAACGTTTATCGATAGATTAAATGAAAGTGATATATTAGGTTATACAGACAAAAATAGGGCGACAATCAAATACACCTTGGAAGCCTTAGTCAGTACGAGTGTTTTTCAGCCTTTGCTTCCTAGGTTTCTGCCCTTGCCTCCTAGGTTTCTGACCTTGCCTCCTAGGTTTCTGTCTTTGCCTCTTAGGTTTCTGCCCTTGCCTCCTAGGTTTCTGCCCTTGCCTCCTAGGTTTCTGCCCTTGCCTCTTAGGTTTCTGCCCTTGCCCACGACCTCTCGAACCACGCACTTAACAAACTACAAACTTAATAAACCACAAACTCACGAACAACGAACTTAACAAACCACGAACCACGGACTTACCGAACCCTCAACTCACGAACCGCGAACCACAACCCCACGAACCATGGACTTAACGAACCATCAACTAACGAACCACGAACCACAACCCCACGAACCACGGACTTAACGAACCCTCAACTCACGAACCGCGAACCACAACCCCTACGAACCACGGACTTAACGAACCATCAACTAACGAACCACGAACCACAACCCCACGAACCACGGACTTAACGAACCATCAACTAACGAACCACAACCCCACGAACCACGGACTTAACGAACCCTCAACTCACGAACCGCGAACCACAACCCCTACGAACCATGGACTTAACGAACCATCAACTAACGAACCACGAACCACAACCCCACGAACCACGGACTTAACGAACCATCAACTAACGAACCACAAACTCACGAACAACGAACTTAACAAACCACGAACTTAACGAACCATCAGCTCACGAACCGCGAACCACAACCCCTACGAACCATGGACTTAACGAACCATCAACTAACGAACCACGAACCACAACCCCACGAACCACGGACTTAACGAACCATCAACTAACGAACCACGAACCACAACCCCGCGAACCACGGACTTAACGAACCACGGACTTACCGAACCACGAACCACGACCCCCCTAGTTTTCTGTCCTTGCCTCTTAGGTTTCTGCCATTGCCTGCTAGATTTCTGTCCTTAATATAACTTCCTGCTCGTTGTATCCAACTATTTATAACTGTCATGGAACTCCTGGTATTGCAGCAGGGGTCAAAACGCGTTCAAGTAACCCGCCACTTGTATTATTTCCCCCCACCATTGACCCGCTAGGTGGATTGTATCAGGGGCCGAATCGATTTAAAGTAACCCATGCATCAGACTCGACAGCACTTCAAGTTGAAAATGAGGTCAGTTATCACGATAACAGTAATCCTCTTCTCCGATTAGTTAATCCAGAGGTCAGTCATTTCGTTGATGGGTGTCCGATAGAAATCTTCTTCTCTGATTGGTTAACCTAGATATTAGTCGAGGGTGGAATAGTATCGTCCAAATTTTATTTACCAGATTATATTTAAACTAGTCGGATGTGAGACTTCGTGTTATAAGCGCGCTTGATTCACGGACGTTTATTTTCGTAGTACTGTTCAGTCTAGCGGTCTGTGTTGTAGTGGAATATTTTACGGTGTAAGTTGAATTTTTTTCTGTTTTTCTCTTAGCTCATAACGATGTGATAGGTTATCATTAAAGGAATTTCAGTTGTATTAATGGGTGATGTGTATAAAGTACGTATGTTACGCCTTGTCGAGTGTATTATTCCTTCGTTTTTCATATGTTTATCTTATTGGTTCTTTAAAAAGTAGATATTTCAAGTCTTTTTGTAATTGATATTCAATGTTATTAATGTGTTACACTGGCGGTAAGGTAAAAATACGAATGAAGGCGGAACGCTAGGCGAGGTAAAGAGAGAGAGAGAGAGAGAGAGGAAGAAAGGTGGAATGGTAGGAGAGAATTCTAGTAGGTGCTAGAAGAGAGAGAGAGCGAGAGAGAGAGAAGCCTATGAGAAAGAAGGCGAGATGCTAGGTATAAATGGTGAGAATAATCAAGTGTTACAATAGGAGGGACGCTAAAAATATGAGGGAGGGCGGGGGAGCTAAAGGGAGAGGCGGAGGGTGGACTGATAGGTTAGAAGTCTAAGAGAGGATAGGGGAGAAAGAGAGAGAGAGAGAGAGAAGGAAGGCGCGATGATAGGGATAAATGGAGAGAATGAGTAAGTGTTTCAATGGAGGGAAATCTAGGCTGGAATAGTAGAGAGAGAGAGAGAGAGAGAGAGAGAGAGAGGGAGATTTAGGGGGCTAAGTAGAGCTAATGGGTTTAAATGGAGAGAATGAGTAAGTGTTACAATGGAGGGAAGTCTAGGACGGAAGCTAAATGTACGATGGAGGGTGGAATGTTAGGAGAGAGAGAGAGAGAGAGAGGATGGAAGCTGCTGTGGTAGGAGAGACGTCTAGGAGTGAGAGAGAAGTCTAGTGAAAGAGAGAGAGATAGCGAGAGAGAGATGGAGAGGGAGAGAGAATGATCGAGAGCGAGAGAGAGAGAGAGAGAGAGAGAGAGATAGCGAACCACTAACACCGAGGAACATATTTACACTACCGGCTTAGACTAACCAGTAATCTCTAACTGTTTCACCCCTTATGATTCATTTATGACATAGAACTAAGCAGACACCCAATTACATAGCTATAAATAAATGTTATCCTTGTACTATATATTTACTCAGTGTACTAAATATTTTTGTAATTTTATATACTATCCACTGTATGTTATACACCTATTGAGATAATAAAAGAATAAAATATATCTTTGTCTTTTGTTTTATATTGAAAGTTTTTCATTGTTGTTGAATAATTTACTAACCTATCACTAGCGAGTAAGTACATCAAGAGCTCCAAAGTCAGCACACACCAGACATAAACACGTCACTTCCAGGGTCACCACGACTAGAGGGCAACACGCGATCCGCCCCGAGGTCAACACGACGACCGCACGATCCGCCACGAGGTCACCACGCGCCCGCCGCACGAGGGGTCACGTCGCACGAGGGGTCATGCCGTCGCACAACCGATTAACTCCCCTTGATTCTCGTGTACATTAGGCGCGAAATGCGCCTACTATATAGCTTTGATAATTTACGCCTAAATTCGGTCGAAATGGACCCTTGTATACTACTATAGTTGACTATAGTAGCCTCCGACAGTCATAGTTGACTATAGTAGCCTCCGTCGGTCATAGTTGACTACAGTAGCCTCCGTCAGTTATAGTTGACTATAGTAGCCTCCGTCGGTCATAGTTGACTATAGTAGCCTCCGTTAGTCATAGTTGACTATAGTAGCCTCCGTCGGTCATAGTTGACTATAGTAGCCTCCGTCGGTCATAGTTGACTATAGTAGCCTCCGACAGTCATTTTTGACTATAGTAGCCTCCGATGTGTCTGTAAAATTTATGATCCATACCATATAATATATAATATATAATATACACCATATTCCCTATACGCCACTTGGTGTGACGGGGGCTCTTGACTTGACTTTATATAATAATATATAAATTATAATAACCTTACCGTAATCTAAACAGACAAGGTGTAGCCAGTCCTGCAGCTATATAATTAAACAGTACATCCCTTGAGTCTAGTTCACCTATCTCGGTTCTACGGTTTCAACCACTGTCTCCATTGAAGGAGAAACAAATTCCCGAATCGGAAAGGCAGCTTTCACATTTGGTAAACTCAAAGACAAAGCATGGATCAACACCAAACTAACACTCAGGACTAAGATTCTAATTTACCAAAGTTGTGTGCTTGGTAGACTTCTATACGGATCAGAAACTTGGACTACCTATGCAGGGCAGGAGAAAGGGTTAAACAGCTTTTATGTACGTTGCCTTCACAAGATTATGAACATCAAATGGCAGGACAAAGTAACCAATTCTAATGTCTTACAATGAGCCAAACTCCCATTCATCATGGCAACACTTAGGAGTCGGAGACTAAGGTGGTTGGGTAATATAAGACGAATGGCAAACATTCCATTTTCTAAACAAATATTGTATGGCCAACTTAAGGACGGAATGAGACTAAAGGGCAGACCAGTGATGAGATATAAGGATGTTTCCAGGGCTTCCTTCAGTGAATCCTCTATCAGTGAAATACACTGATAAGATCTGGCTGCAGATCGTAGCACATGAAGAACACAAATAAAAATCATCTTAGGTCCGGCTTGTTGCAGGAGCTACTGAGTTAAGTGCTCTGTGCACACCGTGAGCTGTGTGTTTCATCCGTTTTGATAATATTCCGAAATTTCAATTGTTTACGATGAATGCTGATATCGTATGACAGGGAACAGTTGGCCGTGTTCACTTTCTATGTGGTTTCGCCTTATGGCTTTTGGCGTGTGCTGAGACTGCTATGATGGGGACTACAGTTACCTTTCTTTGTTTGGGAGATGAGTTAGCAATTCGGATGATTCTACTGGCATAGGCGGTTGAACAATTATAGATTTTAATTCGTTTGCAGTGATACCGAGGCCTTCCATAACCAAATAACCAAATAACAAATAAAAATATGGCAACAACAACTTTCGAAGCAGTGTTGATATCAAATTCAGAAGACAAAGAGCGAAGGAGAAAGGAGACGAGGTCAGGCACCACGAATACATCTTGTTCGTTCTGTGGTCGGATATGCCTGTCCAATATTGGCAGATTCAGCCACAAGAGAAGCTGATCAGCAGAGCAGCACCCAGTGTAAGACACTAGAATTTTAACCAAACTACTGACTTATCATGATTACTTGCTACCAACCGTCTGTCATGACGCCAAAGGCCACATTATAATAGGAGAAGAGGACAACAGAAAAGCAGAGCCCGTAAATTGTATCTCCCCTCGACGCTGAAAGGTAAATGAAGAACATGAATAACAAGAAGAACAAAGAAGAAATAACGAGAAACAAAAAACGACAAGAAGAAATCATAAGAAACAAGAAGAAATAACAAGAAACAAGAAGAAATAACAAGAAACAAGAAGAAATAACAAGAAACAAGAAGAAATAAAAAGAAACAGAAAGGACAAGAAGAAACAAGAAGAAATAACAAGAAACAAAAAAAGACAAGAAGAAACAAGAAGAAATAACAAGAAACAAAAAAAAAAGACAAGAAGAAACAAGAAGAAATAACAAGAAACAAAAAAGACAAGAAGAAACAAGAAGAAATAACAAGAAACAAAAAAAGACAAGAAGAAACAAGAAGAAATAACAAGAAACAAAAAAAGACAAGAAGAAACAAGAAGAAATAACAAGAAACAAAAAAAGACAAGAAGAAACAAGAAGAAATAACAAGAAACAAAAAAAGACAAGAAGAAACAAGAAGAAATAACAAGAAACAAAAAAGACAAGAAGAAACAAGAAGAAATAACAAGAAACAAAAAAAAGACAAGAAGAAACAAGAAGAAAAAACAAGAAACAAAAAAGACAAGAAGAAACAAGAAGAAATAACAAGAAACAAAACAAGACAAGAAGAAATAACAAGAAACAAGAAGAAATAACAAGAAACAAAAAAAGACAATAAGAAACAAGAAGAAATAACAAGAAACAAAACAAGACAAGAAGAAATAACAAGAAACAAGAAGAAAAAACAAGAAACAAGAAGAAATAACAAGAAAAAAAAGACAAGAAGAAATAACAAGAAACAAGAAGAAATAACAAGAAACAAAACAAGACAAGAAGAAATAACAAGAAACAAGAAGAAAAAACAAGAAACAAGAAGAAATAACAAGAAACAAAAAAGACAAGAAGAAATAACAAGAAACAAGAAGAAATAACAAGAAACAAAAAAAACAAGAAGAAATAACAAGAAATTAGAAGAAATAACAAGAAACAAGAAGAAATAACAAGAAACAAGAAGAAATAACAAGAAACAAAAAGACAAGAAGGAATGACAAGAAACAAGAAGAAATAACAAGAAACAAGAAGAAATAACAAGAAACAAAACAAGACAAGAAGAAATAACAAGAAACAAGAAGAAATAACAAGAAACAAAAAAAGACAAGAAGAAATAACAAGAAACAAAAAAGACAAGAAGAAATAACAAGAAACAAGAAGAAATAACAAGAAACAAGAAGAAATAACAAGAAACAAAACAAGACAAGAAGAAATAACAAGAAACAAGAAGAAATAACAAGAAACAAAAAAAGACAAGAAGAAATAACAAGAAACAAAAAAGACAAGAAGAAATAACAAGAAACAAGAAGAAATAACAAGAAACAAGAAGAAATAACAAGAAACAAAACAAGACAAGAAGAAATAACAAGAAACAAGAAGAAATAACAAGAAACAAAAAAAGACAAGAAGAAATAACAAGAAACAAGAAGAAATAACAAGAAACAAGAAGAAATAACAAGAAACAAGAAGAAATAACAAGAAACAAAAAAAGACAAGAAGAAATAACAAGAAACAAGAAGAAATAACAAGAAACAAAAAAAGACAAGAAGAAATAACAAGAAACAAGAAGAAATAACAAGAAACAAGAAGAAATAACAAGAAACAAAAAAGACAAGAAGAAATAACAAGAAACAACAAGAAATAACAAGAAACAAAAAAGACAAGAAAAAATAACAAGAAACAAGAAGAAATAACAAGAAACAAGAAGAAATAACAAGAAACAAAAAAGACAAGAAGAAATAACAAGAAACAACAAGAAATAACAAGAAACAAAAAAGACAAGAAGAAATAACAAGAAACAAGAAAAAATAACAAGAAACAAGAAGAAATAACAAGAAACAAAAAAGACAAGAAGAAATAACAAGAAACAAGAAGAAATAACAAGAAACAAGAAGAAATAACAAGAAACAAAACAAGACAAGAAGAAATAACAAGAAACAAGAAGAAATAACAAGAAACAAAAAAGACAAGAAGAAATAACAAGAAACAAGAAGAAATAACAAGAAACAAAAAAGACAAGAAGAAACAACAAGAAACAAGAAGAAATAACAAGAAACAAGAAGAAATAACAAGAAACAAAAAGACAAGAAGAAATAACAAGAAACAACAAGAAATAACAAGAAAAAAAAAAGACAGAAGAAATAACAAGAAACAAGAAGAAATAACAAGAAACAAGAAGAAATAACAAGAAACAAAAAGAAATAACAAGAAACAAAAAAGACAAGAAGAAATAACAAGAAACAAGAAGAAATAACAAGAAACAAGAAGAAATAACAAGAAACAAAACAAGACAAGAAGAAATAACAAGAAACAAGAAGAAATAACTAGAAACAAAAAGAAATAACAAGAAACAAGAAGAATAACAAGAAACAAGAAGAAATAACAAGAAACAAAACAAGACAAGAAGAAATAACAAGAAACAAGAAGAAATAACAAGAAACAAGAAGAAATAACAAGAAACAAAACAAGACAAGAAGAAATAACAAGAAACAAGAAGAAATAACAAGAAACAAAAAAAGACAAGAAGAAATAACAAGAAACAAGAAGAAATAACAAGAAACAAGAAGAAATAACAAGAAACAAGAAGAAATAACAAGAAACAAAACAAGACAAGAAGAAATAACAAGAAACAAGAAGAAATAACAAGAAAAAAAAAGACAAGAAGAAATAACAAGAAACAAGAAGAAATAACAAGAAACAAGAAGAAATAACAAGAAACAAAAAAAGACAAGAAGAAATAACAAGAAACAAGAAGAAATAACAAGAAACAAGAAGAAATAACAAGAAACAAAAAAAGACAAGAAGAAATAACAAGAAACAAGAAGAAATAACAAGAAACAAAAAAAGACAAGAAGAAATAACAAGAAACAAGAAGAAATAACAAGAAACAAGAAGAAATAACAAGAAAAAAAAAAAGACAAGATGAAATAACAAGAAACAAGAAGAAATAACAAGAAACAAGAAGAAATAACAAGAAACAAAAAAAAGACAAGATGAAATAACAAGAAACAAGAAGAAATAACAAAAAACAAGAAGAAATAACAAGAAACAAAAAAAAAGACAAGAAGAAATAACAAGAAACAGGAAGAAATAACAAGAAACAAGAAGAAATAACAAGAAACAAAAAAAAAGACAAGAAGAAATAACAAGAAACAAGAAGAAATAACAAGAAACAAGATGAAATAACAAGAAACAAAAAAAAGACAAGATGAAATAACAAGAAACAAGAAGAAACAAACATATTCATTAAAGAAATCTGAGCGCAATGACCAGGTTGGGCACGTTGGGTGGTCCAGTGGTAAGACGTCGGCCCCTGGAAGGCAAGGTCCCTGGGTTCGACTCCAACCATTGATGTTGAGGAATGTTCTGTTTCCTCGAAGCCATGGTTTCTTCCTGGTGGTACTCTCCCCTGGTCTCGAGGTATGTGGTCCCATGCCTTCTCGGAAAATGGAGGAAAAAAAGGAAGTTCCGTGTGCATTCGCGCACGTTAAAAAATCATTGGCAGTTAAATGTGAATTGAGCGGGTCAAACATGTCAGACACCTCGACAAAAATTGATGGACACGTGCCGAAGATAGGCGTTGAGGTTGAAAGTCGCAGATATGGGAACTTTGTTGTAACATTTACGACACAATACACCCACACCTATTTTTTAACGGGTGATCATCATCATCATCATCATCATCATCACCATCATCATCATCATCATCATCATCATCATCATCATCATCATCATCACGTGCCATACCGGTTGACGTAGGCGATCATGTCCTTCCACACTCGTCTGTCTACAGTTCATCGTATCAGTTCTGTTGTTGACTGTTTTCCATGCCATGACACCAAGCTATCCAGTATCTCTCTTTGTCGTCCGCGATCTCTCTTTCCCTTTATTTTGTCAGTTGTAACTAAGTATTCCAGCTTTCCTCTTTTCAAGATGTGCACGAAAAATGTTGATTGTTTCTTTCTGATGTTTTTTAGGAGCTCCTTTTTTGTGTTTAAGAATTTCCTCATTGGTCATTTTAGCTGTCCAGGAAACTTTCAACATTCTTCTGAGAAATCCCATCTCTGTGGCCTCTAATCGTCTTTTCATTTGTTTGTCTACTGTCCATGATTCGCTCCTATATGTAAGAATTGGTTCTATATAGCACCGATGAACTCTCTTTCTCACTTCTATTGACATTGATTTGTTGTATAAGATATTTTTCATTTTATGAAATGCTATTTTGGCCTGGGCTATTCTGCTTATTTCTGTGGTGCATCTCCCATCTGATGTTATTGTTGTGCCCAAGTATTTGACGCGTTGCACTTGTTTCAGATTTGTCCTGTTTATTTTTATGATGCATGATGGTGGTGACAGGTGACAGTTAAGATTTTCCAAACTAAGGAGAGGCACGGCGGGTTTAAAGTTGAGCCAATGTCTGTAATTGGGTACCAGCGATTTTCTGTTTGAAAATAGCTCGGTTTTGCGTGACGTCACTTATTAATTCGACCCCGGAATTATTTGACTGGTTTGATCAAAGAATTCTCTGATTATAATTGGACCTTTCTTTACCAGAGAATATCGTCGTTCTAATTCTCATTCTTTCCATCCTCAGTTACCTTACAGCGTCGAGGGGAGTTCATTTGTGGTCTTTTTCTCTTCTGTTCGTCTCTGCTGCTGTTATTTTTCCTAGTGTTTCTAGTATTCCGTCAGTCCATCTTTTACGTGGTCGACCTATAAGTCTGGTGTTCTAGCAACGTTTATTGAAGGCTCGTTGTGTTGTGTTTTGTTCTTTCTGCCTTGTCACGTTGCCAAACTGTTATCTGTTGGTTTCTTTATATATTCTATGGCAGGGTTTATTACTTTTTTCTCAGTTCTTCATTTCTGATCTTATCTGTCAGACTGTTTCCTGTCATTCGTCTAACACATTTCATCTCTGTAGAGGTTATTTTACTTATTGTTCTTGCACCGAGGGTCCAGGTCTGGCATTGGTAGCACAACGTTGGGATGAAGATTGTATTGTATAGTGCTCGTTTTGCCTCCAGAGTTATTTCTTTGTTGGACAATAGTGGTGATAACTGTCCGATGATTTGACAAGCTTTGTTGCATCTTGATTCTATCTCTGCTGTTTGTAAATTGTCGTTTGTCACTAGACTTCCTAAGTATTTAAACTCCCCTTGTTTTAGTTGTCTGCCGTCCATATTTATGTTGATGTTCTGTTTCTCTTTGCGATATTCATAACTTCTGTTTTGTTGATACAGATTATAATGTTGTGTTTTTTGTGTCTGTGCTGTTGAGTCTATGTAAGTGTTATTGTAGGTCTTCTATTGTTTCATGTATTAGTGCCTGATCTGTTGAGTCTATGTAAGTGTTCTTGTAGGTCTTCTATTGGTTCATGTATTAGTGCCTGATCTGTTGAGTCTATGTAAGTGTTCTTGTAGGTCTTCTATTGTTTCATGTATTAGTGCCTGATCGTCTGCAAATAGAAGATCGCCGACCTCCCCTGTCTCTGATGGGTTAGCTAACTTGCATATATGGTCCATGTATGTAATAAACAATAGGATGGATAGTACGCATCCCTGTCTTACTATAGCCGTTACTAAACAAATTGACACATGCCAACATGAAATGGACTCCAATCAACCTTCAGCATGTAATCAATAAATCGCTCCATTACGTCAACAAAAACTACTTTCCTTGGGAACTCATCATCATGTGTCATACCGATTGGCGTAGGCGATCATGTCCTTCCACAATTTTCTATCCACCGTGCATCCTATCAGCTTTGTTATTGATTGTTTTCCACGCCACGACACCAAGATATCTAGTATTTTCTCTCTTTGTCGTCCGCGATCTCTCTTTCCTTATATTTTGCCAGTTGTAACCGAATATTCCAATTTTCCTCTTCTCATGATGTGCCCACAAAATGTTGTTTCTTTCTGATGTTTTTTATGAGCTCCCTTTTTGTGTTGGCCTCTTTGAGAATTTCCTCAAGAAATCTCTCTGATTAAATTAAAAACGTTTTAGAGGCACGATGATAGTTTTGGTCTTTTTGATATTCATATCTAGTCCATATTTTTTAACTTGTCATGTTTATTTCATTAAGTAATTGCTGTGGATCTACACGATTTTTTGCTGGTAATACAGTTCATCAGCATATCTTAGGTTATTGATTATCTTTCCATTAATGTTTAGTGTCATCTCTGTGATGTTTTTAAAGATTTGCTCAGTGTATAGATTGAACAAGCTTGGTGATAGTATGCATCCTTGTCTTACTCCTCTTTTTGTATCGATAGGTTTTGAGTTCTCTTTGTTATATTTTATTATTTCTGTTTGTTCCCTGTATAAATTACATATCCGTCGTTGTCTGTGTCATCTACATGTATCTCTTTTAGGCAGTCTATAAGTTGATTATGGTGTACTCTATCAAAAGCTTTGGTGTAGTCTATGAAGCAAGCATATATTGGTTTGTTTACTTCTGTGTACTTTTCGATTAATGTTCTCATGCAGAATATGGCTTCTTTTGTCACAATATTTTTCCTAAATCCAAATTGCTGCTCATCTAATTCAGTATTGATTTTATTCTGAATCCTCCCTTGTATAACTTTTAGCAAGATTTTTGTAACATGGCTCATTAGGCTTATTGTTCTAAAGTCACTGCATTCAACTGCATCATTCTTTTTAGGCAATGCAATGAAAGTTGATGTTTTTAGTTCATTTGGTATGTATCCTGTGTGTATATGTCGTTGCATATGTAATCACTTCAATGCCAAAATCTTCTAGTGCCTTTATCATCTCTATTTGTATATAGTCAGGTCCTGCAGTTTTTCATTGTTTGTGCAGCTTTATCTACTTCAGATTTGAAGATTGTATCGCCTGATGTACATTTGATCATTGGTTTCTTTTCCCTTTCGTCATCAAATAATTCTGTGATATATTCCTGCCGTCTATTTATTATATATTTGTTGTCTGTTCACACTTTTCTTTTTTAGTTTTCAATACATCAACATTCTATGGCTTTTTAAAATCTTTACTAGTCATTCGCTTTATTTCTATGTGCATCCCTCTTAAATCTTGTTTATTTTACTTACTTTCGATTTCTAGACATCTTTTGCCGAGCAAATCTTTATTTGCCTTTTTGCACATTTTGTATATTTCATTTTCTATTGTGTTGTATTTGATAGTGTTCTTAGCTTGTTTTCTTTCTTCTATTTTTCCAAGATGGTGTCAGTTGTCCATTTTTTTGTTTTTTGTTTTTGTTTCCTTTTTCTGTAAGATGTCGAAAATTTCTTGTTTGCTGTTCTTTATGCATTGCCATTTAGTTGTAACTTTTCCTTCAGGATATTCTCGTTTGTATTGTTCAATCCCTTCTTCTAGCAGTTTCTGATATGTGTTCTTGACTTGTATTATCTATTGTATTCGTCGTCAGTCGCTGGACATTGCTGAACTTTCTGGGGAGGGCATCTGAGCACCTATGGACATGTTCGGAGTACAATGATGATGACCTGCAAATAACTCAATACTTGTATAAGTATCTTGAACATTTACACAAAAATGTAAAGCTGTTATTGGTTTTGTTGATAAATTAGTGTTTTCTTTGTTTCTCTTTAATTTGACTTTTATTTTAATCAATTCAGGATTGTGATCTGAATTAATATCCGCTCCTGGATAGGTTTTGGTTTTTGACGCTGTTACGGAACCTATCTTTTATCATTATGTGGTCTATCGGATTCATCTTCTTATCTTCAGGGCGTTTCCATATGTGTAGTTTCCTTTTTCTCTTGCTCAAAGTACGTTTTACATATTATCAGCCTGTTTTCTTCACAAAATTGTATTAATCTTTCTCCTCTGTCATTTCTTTTTTCTAAACCATAAATTTCCTAAAATGGTCTTACATCTACCTTTTCCTACTTTAGCGTTCATGTCACCCATTACAATCAAGATGTCCAAAGATTTCACTTGCTTCATAACTGTATTTAAATCCTCATAGTATGCTTCTATTTGTTCATCTGTATAGTCTTGAGCAGGTGAATATGTCTGTATTACTGCAATGTTGAACATAGCAACTGGGGGCCTCGGTAGCCTAGTTGAGAAAACCACCCGACTGGACTACCGACGTTCGGACAACCCGTGTTCGATTCCCGCTGGGAGCAGTGTGAGTTGTACTCGTGGTTGGGAAAAAAAAAAAAAAAAAAAAAAACCCACGGTCGACCCAGGCAGAAATGGGTACCAGGGTATTACCCTGGGAAGGTGAAGAATATCGCTTCGCATCTGAGTTTCGATGCTTGAGGCGACACTATACAGTAATCTCCGAACATTTCTGGATAGGCGGCCGAGCACATATGGGTGGAAACTCGCGTGCTAAGACTCCGTTCAAGTCTCGTACTTGACCTTGACCTTTACATAGCAACAATACTTAGTGATAATACCAATTTAGATGTTTGTATAATAAATATACGTTGGCAAATTGCGTGTGTGTGTGGGTGTTTAATGTGTTCATTACGTCCATCTTGGTATTCATCCTGGTAGCAGTTATCTTCATACGATCTTTCTAGTCACTATGTGGTAATGGAAGCTAACTCTATCTAGGGGATCTCATTCCATGAATAATTAATTCTCTCCCTGGTTCATTAGTGTCCAAGCTCTCACTCAGTATGGGGTAATTAAATATCTCCCCTAATCTACGGTCAAAATAGACTGATCTGGGATTGCAATTGTTTACGTGTAAAATGTGGACTGTCCTATTAAACATTATCGAGGGGGGTGTGACTGTTTAGTTTACATTACATTACTTTTAATAGACTGGACTTCAGTGCGTATAATTTTGAACTTTCATTGTCGTTAGTTTGTATTGTTAGTTAGTGTACCACTTTCTACCTGCTATTGTACAAACTAACAACTCTCTGTCTGTGCTAGTTTCTTTTATTCCGTGTTTAAATTAGTGTAAAATAAAAGCAAATAAACAAACGGATCTCAAAGCCATATAGCCGATTTCTGCGGACCTGAACGGCTTTTATGACTTCGTGAGTTTTGTCGATAGGGTGTTGGGGCCAAACACTACTGGTCCTGTGTTGTAGGTAAGTGATGTATTTGACTGGAGAGAGAGTGACAGCTATATAGTTACGGGTTTTGTGTTGTAGAAAGTGATGTATTTTACCACAAACGATGACATTGAATTAAAGATTTAGCGTTTGTAGATAAGTGATGTATTTTTTTTTTTTTGCAAACGATGACAGTTAATTAAAGATTTAGCGTTTGTAGATAAGTGATGTATTTTGCTAGGAATAACATAAGAAACCATCTTTACGTCATTATCGCAATTCTTGGTCGCCAGGTTGGGGGGGGGGGGACATTAAGAACCGGAGAATAAAGGCCGCTTGATCTGAGCATATTTGGGTCTGAGTTAACCTTTGACTTCATGGAGATTCGAACTGCCGTTTTCCTGGTTTGCAGGCCTACGACTTATCGATTCAGCCATTAGTGATATTTGATTTATGTGTCTTGTGTTGTAGGTATGTGATATTTGATTTATGTGTCTTGTGTTGTAGGTATGTGATATTTGATACTGGTGTTGTTAACAATTAGTTGAATATCTTGTGTTTAGATAGGTAATATTTGATACTGGTGTTGTTAACAATTAGTTGAATATCTTGTGTTTAGATAGGTAATATTTGATACTGGTGTTGTTAACAATTAGTTGAATATCTTGTGTTTAGATAGGTAATATTTTATACTGGTGTTAACAATTAGTTGAATATCTTGTACTTAGATAGGTAATATTTGATACTGGTGTTGTTAACAATTAGTTGAATATCTTGTGTTTAGATAGGTAATATTTGATACTGGTGTTGTTAACAATTAGTTGAATATCTTGTGTTTAGATAGGTAATATTTGATACTGGTGTTGTTAACAGTTTGCGCAATGTCATATGTGCAGATGATAATTTTGCACTGATATTCCAAATGTTACATTCTGTGGCTACTTATGCTCCGATATTCTAAATGTTATTTTCTGTGGATATTTTTGCTCCGATATTCTAAATGTTATATTATGTGAGTAATAATTACTTTTTTCTTACTTCCACTTTGTCTGTTTACTTTGCACAATCGAAGATCCAAATTGTCAGTTCGTGTTGCAGCTCTTTCCACCAACAGCCTATGCTCATAGCTGAGGATCAATACAATATTTATGTTTAAATCTGAACCTATGCTACTGGCCCTGGTTTCAACTATGAACATGAGCTAGTGGTCCCGGTTTCAACTATGAACATGAGCTACTGGCCCTGGTTTCAACTATGAACATGAGCTAGTGGTCCCGGTTTCAACTATGAACATGAGCTAATGGTCCCGGTTTCAACTATGAACATGAGCTAGTGGTCCCGGTTTCAACTATGAACATGAGCTAATGGTCCCGGTTTCAACTATGAACATGAGCTAGTGGTCCCGGTTTCAACTATGAACATGAGCTAGTGGTCCCGGTTTCAAATGGGAACATGAGCTAGTGGTCCCGGTTTCAACTATGAACATGAGCTAGTGGTCCCGGTTTCAACTATGAACATGAGCTAGTGGTCCGGTTTCAACTATGAACATGAGCTACTAGTCCCGGTATCAACTATTAACATGAGCTAGTGGTCCCGGTTTCAACTATGAACATGAGCTAGTGGTCCCGGTTTCAACTATGAACATGAGCTAGTGGTCCCGGTTTTAACTATGAACATGAGCTAGTGGTCCCGGTTTCAACTATGAACATGAGCTAGTGGTCCCGGTATCAACTATTAACATGAGCTAGTGGTCCCGGTTTCAACTATGAACATGAGCTAGTGGTCCCGGTTTCAACTATTAACATGAGCTAGTGGTCCCGGTTTCAACTATGAACATGAGCTAGTGGTCCCGGTTTTAACTATGAACATGAGCTAGTGGTCCCGGTTTCAACTATGAACATGAGCTAGTGGTCCCGGTTTCAACTATGAACATGAGCTACTGGCCCTGGTTTCAACTATGAACATGAGCTAGTGGTCCCGGTTTCAACTATGAACATGAGCTACTGGTCCCTGTTTCAACTATGAACATGAGCTAGTGGTCCCGGTTTCAACTATGAACATGAGCTAGTGGTCCCGGTTTCAAATGGGAACATGAGCTACTGGTCCCGGTTTCAAATCTGAGCTTATGTTATTGGTCCCTGTTTCAAATATGAACATGAGCTAGTGGTCCCGGTTTCAAATGGGAACATAAGCTAGTGGTCCCGGTTTCAACTATGAACATGAGCTAGTGGTCCCGGTTTCAAATCTGAGCTTATGTTATTGGTCCCGGTTTCAAATGTGAACATGAGCTAGTGGTCCCGGTTTCAAATGGGAACATGAGCTAGTGGTCCCGGTTTCAAATGGGAACATGAGCTACTGGTCCCGGTTTCAAATGGGAACATGAGCTAGTGGTCCCGGTTTCAAATCTGAGCTTATGTTATTGGTCCCGGTTTCAAATGTGAACATGAGCTAGTGGTCCCGGTTTAAAATGTGAACATAAGCTAGTGGTCCCGGTTTCAAATCTGAGCTTATGGTATTGGTCCCGGTTTCAAATGTGAACGTGAGCTAGTGGTCCCGGTTTCAACTCTGAATATGAGCTAGTGGTCCCGGTTTCAACTCTCAACGTATACTTCTGGTCCCGGTTTCAACTCTCAACATATACTTCTGGTCCCGGTTTCAACTCTCAACATATACTTCTGGCCCCGGTTTCAACTTTCAACATATACTTCTGGCCTCGGTTTCAACTCTCAAAATATACTTCTGTCCCCGGTTTCAACTCTCGACATATACTTCTGGTCCCGGTTTCAACTCTCAACATATACTTCTGGCCCCGGTTTCAACTTTCAACATATACTTCTGTCCCCGGTTTCAACTCTCGACATATACTTCTGGTCCCGGTTTCAACTCTCAACATATACTTCTGGCCCCGGTTTCAACTCTCAACATATACTTCTGGCCCCGGTTTCAACTCTCAACATATACTTACTGTCTCGGTTTCAACTCTGAACATGAGCTAGTGGTCCCGGTTTCAACTCTCAACATATGGTAGGGGTCCCGGTTTCAACTCTGAACATATGGTAGTGGTCCCGGTTTCAACTCGCAACATATACTTCTGGTCCCATTTTCTACTGTAAACATATACTTCTGGTCCCGGTTTAAACTCTCAACATATGGTAGCGGTCCCGGTTTCAACTCGCAACATATACTTCTGGTCCCATTTTCTACTTTAAACATATACTTACTGTCTCGGTTTCAACTCTGAACATGAGCTAGTGGTCCCGGTTTCAACTCTCAACATATGGTAGCGGTCCCGGTTTCAACTGTGAACATATGGTAGCGGTCCCGGTTTCAACTGTGAACATATGGTAGCGGTCCATGTTTCAACTGTGAACATATGGTAGCGGTCCCGGTTTCAACTGTGAACATATGGTAGCGGTCCCGGTTTAAACTGTGAACATATGGTAGCGGTCCCGGTTTCAACTCTCAACATATGGTAGCGGTCCCGGTTTAAACTGTGAACATATGGTAGCGGTCCCGGTTTCAACTGTCAACATATGGTAGCGGTCCCGGTTTCAACTGTCAACATATGGTAGTGGTCCCGGTTTAAACTCTCAACATATGGTAGTGGTCCCGGTTTCAACTGTCAACATATGGTAGTGGTCCCGGTTTCAACTCTCAACATATGGTAGCGGTCCCGTTTAAACTGTCAACATATGGTAGTGGTCCCGGTTTCAACTCTCAACATATGGTAGCGGTCCGGTTTAAACTGTGAACATATGGTAGCGGTCCCGGTTTCAACTCTCAACATATGGTAGTGGTCCCGGTTTCAACTCTCAACATATGGTAGCGGTCCCGGTTTAAACTGTGAACATATGGTAGCGGTCCCGGTTTCAACTCTCAACATATGGTAGTGGTCCCGGTTTCAACTCTCAACATATGGTAGCGGTCCCGGTTTAAACTGTGAACATATGGTAGCGGTCCCGGTTCCAACTCTCAACATATGGTAGTGGTCCCGGTTTCAACTCTCAACATATGGTAGCGGTCCCGGTTTCAACTCTTCAACAAATACTAGTGGACCCAACTTCTACCGCGAACTTTGCGCCAAGTCTAACTGTAAGACAAGACTGGACTCTCATTTTGTCTTTCTTGACTTAGGGGAATTCCCACAGCACTCGGAAACATTGATAATGACATGAAGCAGAGACAAAACCGAGCGAAACTTGGACGGCACAGCTGCCGAAATTAACATTAAAGTGACATTTTAATTTTCTTTCAACAAATAATGCTGCGTTTGCTATTGAAGCAGCTTTATTCAGGAAACTGGCAACTAAAACAAAGGCTGCAGTTTACAATGCCTGCATCATTGGTATCATTTTATATGGCAGCGAATCATGGACAACTTAAATAAGGCTACATTTATTTCATGTGCGATACCAGCTTTCATTCTTGGTATCACATGGAAGGACAAAGTGACAAATGTGGAAGTCCTCACTTGCACAGACCTCCCGAACATCTACACGTTGCTCAAGCAACTTAGGTTACGCTGGCTTGACCATGTACACCGTATGAAAGATGGCCGCATACCGAAAGATATACTTTATGGACAACTGGCAGAAGGCAAAAGAACTAGAGAGCGCCCAAAACTTCTATTTTTAGACATGTGTAAACGTGACATGAAGACTCTGAACATAAACCCTGCAGCCTGGGAAGAAATAGCTGCAGACCGCAATCTCCGGAAACACACTCTAAAGGTTCACCTCAAACAAGAAGCAGACAGATTCATAGAAAAAGTGAATACACGGAGAAGGGAAAGAAAAATATAACATTTCTAGGGGAGCTGGAAAATATATAGTCAACTATGACTGACGGAGGCTACTATAGTCAACTATGACTGACGGAGGCTATTATAGTCAACTATGACTGACGGAGGCTATTATAGTCAACTATGACTGACGGAGGCTATTATAGTCAACTATGACTGACGGAGGCTACTATAGTCAACTATGACTGACGGAGGCTATTATAGTCAACTATGACTGACGGAGGCTACTATAGTCAACTATGACTGACGGAGGCTATTATAGTCAACTATGACTGACTGAGGCTATTATAGTCAACTATGACTGACGGAGGCTATTATAGTCAACTATGACTGACGGAGGCTATTATAGTCAACTATGACTGACGGAGGCTATTATAGTCAACTATGACTGACGGAGGCTATTATAGTCAACTATGACTGACGGAGGCTACTATAGTCAACTATGACTGACGGAGGCTACTATAGTCAACTATGACTGACGGAGGCTACTATAGTCAGCTATGACTGACGGAGGCTACTATAGTCAACTATGACTGACGGAGGCTACTATAGTCAACTATGACTGACGGAGGCTACTATAGTCAACTATGACTGACGGAGACTACTATAGTCAGCTATGACTGACGAAGGCTACTATAGTCAACTATGACTGACGGAGGCTACTATAGTCAACTATGAATGACGGAGGCTACTATAGTCAACTATGACTGACGGAGGTTACTATAGTCAACTATGACTGACGGAGGCTACTATAGTCAGCTATGACTGACGGAGGCTACTATAGTCAGCTATGACTGACGGAGGCTACTATAGTCAGCTATGACTGATGGAGGCTACTATAGTCAGCTATGACTGACGGAGGCTACTATAGTCAACTATGACTGACGGAGGCTACTATAGTCAGCTATGACTGACGGAGGCTACTATAGTCAACTATGACTGACGGAGGCTACTATAGTCAACTATAACTGACGGAGGCTACTATAGTCAACTATGACTGACGGAGGCTACTATAGTCAACTATGACTGACGGAGGCTACTATAGTCAGCTATGACTGACGGAGGCTACTATAGTCAGCTATGACTGATGGAGGCTACTATAGTCAGCTATGACTGACGGAGGCTACTATAGTCAGCTATGACTGACGGAGGCTACTATAGTCAGCTATGACTGACGGCGGCTACTAAAGTCAGCTATGACTGACGGAGGCTAGTATAGTCAGCTATGACTGTCGGAGGCTACTATAGTCAGCTATGACTGACTGAGGCTACTATAGTCAGCTATGACTGACGGAGGCTACTATAGTCAACTATGACTGACGGAGGCTACTATAGTCAACTATGACTGATGGAGGCTACTATAGTCAACTATGATTGACGGAGGCTACTATAGTCAGCTATGACTATCAGAGGCTACTATAGTCATCTATGATCGACGGAGGCTGCCATAGTCAACAAATTGACTATCAGAGGCTACTATAGTCATCTATTACCGATGAAGGCTGACATAGTCAACAAATTGACTATCAGAGGCTACTATAGTCAACAATGACTGCCGGATGCTACTATAGTCAACTATGCCAGAAGGAGGCTACCATATTCAACTATGACTATCAGAGGCTACTATAGTCATATATGACTGACGGAGCCTACCATAGTCAGCTATGCCTATCAAAGGCTACTATAGACATCAATGACTATCAGAGACTACTATAGTCAACTATGACTGACGGAGGCTACTATAGTCAACTATGACTGACGGAGGCTGCTATAGTCAACTATGACTGACGGAGGCTACTATAGTCAACTATGGCTGACGGATGCTACTATCTTCTTCTTTCTCTTTTACCTTTTAGCTCCTGGTGGAGCATAGGTCTTCAACAAACACTTTCCAAGTCGTTCTGTTTTTTGCCATTCTTTTAAGATCATTCCATGTCTTTCCCATCATCTTCATCTCTGCTTCTATCTGTCTTCTCCAAGAATTCCTTGGTCTTCCTCTTTGTCTTTTCCCCTGGGGATTCCAAAAAAGGGCCTGTTGTGTAATACTCTCAGTTGGCTTCCGTAGTGTGTGTCCTATCCATCGCCATCGTCTTCGCTGTATCTCTTTATCCACTGGTAATTGACCGGTACATTTCCATAATTCCACGTTAGTGACTTTGTCCTGCCATTTCCATCCCTTTATTCTGCGCAAGCATCCATTAATGAAAGTCTGTACTTTCGTGATTGTCAATTTTGTCATTCTCCATGTTTCACAGCCATATAATAGGACCGACTTAACATTTGAGTTGAAAATTTTTATTTTTGTATTTAGCCTAATTTCTTTGGATTTCCATATGTTTCCCAGTGCAATGAAAGCTCCTCTTGCTTTTGATATCCTTATTTTGGTATCATTTTCTGTTCCTCCCTCTCTATCTATATTACTGCCCAGATATATATAAGATTGTACGTCTAGTAGAGGTATTTCTCCTAGTTTTATATGATTATTGCCAACTGCATTAATTCTCATAATATTGGTCTTATCTCTATTAATCTTTAGTCCTAGCTGTTGTGATCTCTCATCTAATATACTCATTTTATCCTGCATCTGTTGATGGCTGTGTGATAGGAGAGCTATGTCATCAGCAAAGTCTAAATCATCAAGTTGTTTGGTCAGTGACCACTGGATCCCATTTCTGTTGTTTGAGTTATTTTCATAATCCAATCTATGGCCAGTAGAAAGAGAAATGGAGACAGGAGGCATCCTTGCCTTACTCCTGTTCTTATTTCAAATGCTTCTGTAAGCTGTCCTTCATGCACCACACTACATTTTGTTCCTTCATACATTGTTTTTATCAGGTTAATAAACTTTATGGGGATTCCGTAATGACTCAGCAACTTCCAAAGCATTCTTCTGTCTAAACTATCAAATGCCTTTTCGTAATCTATGAATCCAATATATAGTGGGGATTTTAGTTCTAAACTTTGTTCAACTATTATACGTAGAGTAGTTATTTGATCAGCACATGATCTGTTCTTCCTAAAACCTGCTTGTTCATCTCTCAAGTGTTTCTCTATAGCCTCTTTTAGTCTCTCCAGAATGATTCTGCCTAATATTTTTCCTGGCACTGATAGTAGCATAATTCCCCTATAATTTGTGCACTCCTGTAAACTTCCTTTCTTTGGTAGTTTGATCATATAACCTTCTCTCCAGTCTTTAGGTATTTCTTCCCTCTCCCAAATTTTATCCAATAGATCCTGTAACATCTTGGTAGAGGTGTTAATATCTGCTTTGATGGCATCCGAAGGAATTTCATCTGGTCCTGTGGCTTTACCATCTTTTAATAATTTGATGGCTTTCATTATTTCTTCTTTGCTTGGTTTTCCACAGTTAACGTGTAACTCTTCTTCTGCTGGTAGTATATCTGGAGGATTATTTGAGCCGGGTCTGTTCAAAAGTTCTTCAAAGTGTTCTTTCCATCTCTCCATTTGTTCCCTTATATTACTAAGCAGATTTCCTTTCTTGTCTTTGATAAAGGCGTTGATCTGTTTGTATTTTCCACCTAATTTCTTTGTGCTGTTGTACAGTTCTTTCATATTCCCTTTATTTGCTGCTTCTTCTGCCTCTTTAGCTAGTTCATCTATATATTTCCTCTTATCCCTTTTAATGCATCTTCTCACTTCTTTGTTCACCTCTGTGTAAGCTTCCTGTGTCTTGGCTTTATTACTTCTTGTTTTGCTTTTATTTATGTCTGCTTTCTTGTTCTTTCTTTCTTTAATTTTATCCAGGGTCTCTGCTGTCATCCATGCCTTATTCTGGCGTTCTCTTTTCCCCAGTGTTTCTTCGCATGTCTCTTTCCATATATTTTTTACCTGTTTCCAATGATCTTCTATATTTATTGTATTTTCTAGTTGTTGGAGGACTTGGTATTTGTTTGATATTGTGACTGCGAATTTATCTTTAATTCCTTGTTCTTTAAGAAACCCTACATTGAAATACTTTCTACCCTTATTCGTTGTATTATACCTTTTTAATTTAATTTTAAGTTTGGCTAACAGAAGATGATGATCAGAAGCTATATCTGCCCCTCTATATACTTTTACATCCTGTAAGGATGACTTAAACTTATTATTAATACATATGTGATCAATTTGATTTTCCGTTCTATGATCTGGTGACACCCATGTAGCTTTGTGTATTCTTTTATGTTGGAATATTGTTCCTCCTAGGCTCATTTGATTAAGGGCGCAGAAATTCACAAATATCTCTCCATTCTCGTTTATATCTCCAAGTCCATGTTTTCCCATAATCTCTTCGAAGCCTCTGTTGTCTGATCCTACCTTAGCATTTAGGTCTCCCATCAAGATTATAATATCCTTGGCTCGTCTTGCATCCATCTGCCATTGTAGCTGTTTATAAAAATCATCTTTAACTGAGTCATCTTTATCGTTGGTTGGTGCATAGCATTGTATAATGTGTAATTTTATTTTGTTTTTGGTTGTTCTAAATGTTGCTCTCACCAGTCTTGGTCCCACTGCCTCCCATTCTATTAGTGTCTTCTGTGCATTTTTTGATAGCATTATAGCTACCCCTTCGCTATGTTGTGCTCCTGGTTCCTGGTGTCCTGATGATAAAATCATCTCCCCTGTATTCAATTTTATTCTCTCTGCTCCCAGCCATCTTGTTTCTGGGAATGTGTGAAACAAGATGGATGCTACTATAGTCAACAATAACTGACGGAGGCTACTATAGTCAACAATGACTGACGGAGGCTACTATAGTCAACTATGAATGACGGAGGCTACTATAGTCAACTATGACTGACGGAGGCTACTATAGTCAGCTATAACTGACGGAGGCTACTATAGTCAACTATAACTGACGGAGGCTACTATAGTCAGCTATGACTGACGGAGGCTACTATAGTCAACTATGACTGACTGAGGCTACTATAGTCAACTATGACTGATGGAGGCTACTATAGTCAACTATGACTGACGGAGGCTACTATAGTCAACTATAACTGACGGAGGCTACTATAGTCAACTATGACTGACGGAGGCTACTATAGTCAACTATGACTGACGGAGGCTACTATAGTCAACTATAACTGACGGAGGCTACTATAGTCAACTATGACTGACGGAGGCTACTATAGTCAACTATGACTGACGGAGGCTACTATAGTCAACTATGACTGATGGAAACTCTGCTATAATAGAAGACACCCGAACATTCCTCTCATTACAGTTTCTATTTGGTTTCTTATTTTATGACAAACCAAAAATAATGCCTATTTTCAAATGACACATTTCTGAGCTTCGATTGATTCCTCAGTTTGGTGTTTTAGGTTAATTTGATCGATCGCACCACAGAAATAAAAAGCAGAATAGTGCAGGCCAAAATTGCGTTTTATGAAATGCAAAAACGTCTTGTGCAACAAGTCTAGTAGTAGCAACAAGTCTAGTAGTAGCAACAAGTCTAGTAGTAGCAACAAGTCTAGTAGTAGCAACAAGTCTAGTAGTAGCAACAAGTCTAGCAGTAGCAACAAGTCTAGCAGTAGCAACAAGTCTAGCAGTAGCAACAAGTCTAGTAGTAGCAACAAGTCTAGTAGTAGCAACAAGTCTAGTAGTAGCAACAAGTCTAGTAGTAGCAACAAGTCTAGTAGTAGCAACAAGTCTAGTAGTAGCAACAAGTCTAGTAGTAGCAACAAGTCTAGTAGTAGCAACAAGTCTAGTAGTAGCAACAAGTCTAGTAGTAGCAACAAGTCTAGTAGTAGCAACAAGTCTAGTAGTAGCAACAAGTCTAGCAGTAGCAACAAGTCTAGCAGTAGCAACAAGTCTAGTAGTAGCAACAAGTCTAGTAGTAGCAACAAGTCTAGTAGTAGCAACAAGTCTAGTAGTAGCAACAAGTCTAGTAGTAGCAACAAGTCTAGTAGTAGCAACAAGTCTAGTAGTAGCAACAAGTCTAGTAGTAGCAACAAGTCTAGCAGTAGCAACAAGTCTAGTAGTAGCAACAAGTCTAGCAGTAGCAACAAGTCTAGTAGTAGCAACAAGTCTAGTAGTAGCAACAAGTCTAGTAGTAGCAACAAGTCTAGTAGTAGCAACAAGTCTAGTAGTAGCAACAAGTCTAGTAGTAGCAACAAGTCTAGCAGTAGCAACAAGTCTAGTAGTAGCAACAAGTCTAGTAGTAGCAACAAGTCTAGTAGTAGCAACAAGTCTAGTAGTAGCAACAAGTCTAGCAGTAGCAACAAGTCTAGTAGTAGCAACAAGTCTAGTAGTAGCAACAAGTCTAGTAGTAGCAACAAGTCTAGTAGTAGTTGTAGGTTTGAAAGCCCCGCTATCGCTGCAAACGAATTAAAATCTATAATTGCCCAACGGCCCGTGCCATTGGAATCATTTGAATTAACATCTCATCTCATTGAAGGATCCAAACAAAGAAAGCCAGTTGCAATCCCCAGCATAGCAGTTACAGCACACGCCAAGAGAGATAAGGCGTAGCGGCACCGAAAGTGAACGCAGCTGAACTGCCCTTCGTCATACGATATCATCATTCATCGTAAGAAATCGGAATATCGAAACACGATACAGATGAAACACACATCTCACTGTGTGCACAGTTCAATAAACTCTGTAGCTCCGGCAGCAAGACGGACTCAGAATATGAGAAAAAGGCAACAAGCAACACATTTTAGATAGAGCCTCAACGGTTCTTGCCGCCTCTCCGCCTTATTAACCGGAAGTTTCTGATTGTTTCTGTGGTTGAAACAATCATCAATACATAATACAAGTCTATGTCAATGTAAGTGAGAATGAGAGTTCATCGATGCTATATATGGCCAGTTTTGACCTATGGAAGCGAAACATGGACAGTAGACAAATGAAAGAAAAGACGGAGGTCACAGAGATGGGATTTTTCAGAAAAATGTTGAGACTTCAGTTGACATCTAAAAGACCAAAAGGGACATTCTAAAAGAGCCTAACACGAAAAATGAGCTCCTGAAAAACACAAGAAATAAATAATTGAGATTTTTAGGGCACATTCATAAACAAAGAAAATTCTCAAGCCCTACAAATAAATATCAAAGTTGAAAGAATACATCTGGAGACAGTTCAGAGCTGCAACTACCTTGGACATACTATAACCAGTGATGGAAAATGTAAAATTGAAATAAACAAAAGAGTAGGTATGGCAAAAAGTAATTTTAATGCCATGAAAAATATACTAACAACAAAACAAATAACACCAGGGCTGAAACTATGAATAGCAAAATGTTACATCTTCTCAATATTTCTGTATGGTGCAGAAACATGGACATTAGACAAGAAAACAAAACAGAAAGTCTTGGGGACTTGCGTCTCCAAGATGGCGGATCTAGTCCACGTCCTCTCGATCGCTGCAGAAAGTGCATCCGGGGTCTGATTAATTTCGGTTCTCCGTTGCACTTTTCTGCGTTAAAGTAAAAGTGATGATCTTCTTATTACATCTGCGCCGCTAAAGCGATGTTGTACGCCGGCAACAGTCCCTTTTTGACAAATCAAGTGTTGTGAATGCGACCTTCCAACGTCTAGTCTTGATCTGCGCTTTACGTCACATTGGTGCTGTTCATGGCCGTTGTTGGAATTCCTTGACGCAAGTTATTGCCATGTTACTTATCAATGTAAACTACTTCGTCAGCCGCGGTTTTATCTCTTTACGGAAATAGCACAGTGTTCGTCTAAGGCTGCTTTGACTAGAGTAATCAGAAATCGAAAGGTAGCGAAATTGTGTGTACATTTTTTGTGTGCTACGTCATCGTAATGGTTCATTGTAAATCCCTAGACCGGCCGTACGCTAATCTTACTGTCTGGTGTTTGATGTGCGTCGGGGATAATCATTCGACTAACTGTGTGTCTATATATTCGGATGGAGTCAACAACGATGGCCTAACATGATCAAGCGCTCTACATTAAAAAAAATATGACGATCATCATTTTCAAGAGGACGTGACCTCCCGGATTATGGTGGATAGGCGGCGGGAACAATTGAAGGCTATGCATGAAAAGTGTTCCTTGTTGCAGTTTCCTCATATTCTAAGTCCGGCTTGTTGCAGGAGATACTGAGTTAAGTGCTCTGTGCACACCGTGAGCTGTGTGTCTCATCCGTTTTGATCATGTTTCGATAATCCAATTGCTTTCGATGAATGATGATATCGTATGACAGGGAACAGTTGGCTGTGTTCACTTTCTGCGCGGTTTCGCCTTATGTCTTTTGGCGTGTGCTGAGACTGCTATGATGGGGACTACAGTTACCTTTCTTTGTTTGGGAGATAAGATTCGGATGATTACGCTGGCACGAGCGGTTGAGCAATTATGGATTTTAATTCGTTTGTAGTGATACCGGGGCCTTCCATAGCAAAGAAATTCCATAAAAGAACAGAGAATTGAAGCCTTTGAAATGTGGATTTATAGAAGAATAGGTAGAATTGGATGGAAGGAAAAGAAAACAAACGATGTAGTCTTAAAACAAGAGAAATGAAAAGAGAACTACTAAACACAATTAGAACAAAACAAATGAAATTTTTGGGCCATGTTAAAAGACGCAACAGCCTACTGAAAGTAATATTGGAAGGGAAAATACAAGGTAAAAGAGGTAGAGGCAGACCGCGATTAACATGGACGAGTAACATAAAAAGATGGAAAAGTCAATCTATGTCAGCCTGCGCCATCAAAGCAAGAAACAGAGTGGAATGGCGATCCATGGTGGCCAACCTTCGTTGCCGAGACGGAATGCGGAGACAGCACTCGATGATGATGATGATAATGAGGGCACATCATGAGAAGAGGAAAGTTTTAATACTTTATCGTGGCACGGTAAACAATTAATAAAAGTATTGATACGATGCACTGAGTATAGGGAATCGGAGAAGGACACGATCGCATACGCCAAATAGTATGGCACATGATGGTGATAAAACTTCATTAAAATAAACATGAAACAAGGGGAGATTAATCTAGTTCATATGTTTGCTTCAGCGTAATTTGTAGTTTTGTACCAGAAACATCATTAAAATATATGTGTCCTCATCTCGTAACTTTTGTTTAACATTAAAGAGTCATTGACGAGTTTTCACTATCTTGACGTCTTTTTCCAATTACTGGGATCTATCTGTCTGTCTGTCTGTCTGTCTGTCTGTCTATCTGTCTGTCTGTCTGTCGGTCTGTCTGTCTGTCTGTCTGTCTGTCTGTCTGTCTGTCTGTCTGTCTGTCTGTCTGTCTGTCGGTCTGTCGGTCTGTCGGTCTGTCTATCTGTCTGTCTGTCTGTCTGTCTGTCGGTCTGTCTGTCTGTCTGTCTGTCTGTCTGTCTGTCGGTCGGTCTGTCTGTCTGTCTGTCTGTCTGTCGGTCGGTCTGTCTGTCTGTCTGTCTGTCTGTCTGTCGGTCTGTCTGTCTGTCTGTCTGTCTGTCTGTCTGTCTGTCGGTCTGTCTGTCTGTCTGTCTGTCTGTCTGTCTGTCTGTCTTGTCTGTCTGTCTGTCTGTCTGTCGGTCTGTCTGTCTTGTCTGTCTGTCTGTCTTGTCTGTCTTGTCTGTCTGTCTGTCTGTCTGTCTGTCTGTCTGTCTGTCTGTCTGTCGGTCGGTCTGTCTGTCTGTCTGTCTGTCTGTCTGTCTTGTCTGTCTTGTCTGTCTTGTCTGTCTTGTCTGTCTGTCTGTCTGTCTTGTCTGTCTTGTCTGTCTGTCTGTCTGTCTGTCTTGTCTGTCTTGTCTGTCTGTCTGTCTGTCTTGTCTGTCTTGTCTGTCTGTCTGTCTGTCTGTCTGTCTGTCTGTCTGTCTGTCTGTCTGTCTGTCTGTCTGTCTGTCTGCATAGGGCATAGACCCAGATACCCTCCTACTCTTATCTAAATTTTTTATTCTAGCAGTTTTCAATCCTTCTAAAGATATTTTATCACATCTCGGCATTTGTCTCTGTTCTGTGCAAGCAACTCTATCTCATTGAGGGAGCCGATTCCTGCTGCTCTTGCCTCTCTGATCAATGTTCTTCTGAGTGTCTCTCTTGTTCGGCCTCTATTCCTCTTACCTGTTGTTTCCCACATGAGGGCTTGCTTTGCTATTCGGTTATTATCTCTTCTCATCACATGTCCAACATATGACCATCGTCTTTTCTTGATTACTGAAGATATGAGTGGTTGATTGGTGATTTCTCTCATTTCCTCGTTTGTTTAATTGACAAACGTTGGGGTCTGCCAGGGAGAATTTTGTGACAACAGAATAAGGGCTTGCTGTCGCCGCGAGGTGTTCGGGTCTGAGTTGTTATTGCACCTCCTATAGAAAAAAATGAATTTAAATATTTGGGAACTTTGTTAACCTCAGACGGAAGATGTACAAAAGAGGTGAGATGCAGAATGGCTCAGACAAAAGCAGCTTTCCAAAAATGAGGAAAATACTATGCAATCCATTTTTGACAATAGAAACAAGAAAAATAGTTCTTAAATGTTATGTAAAGCCAGTTTTTTTAACATATGGATGTGAATCATAGACAATAGGACAACAGACAAGAAAATCACTGGAGTCTGTAGATATGGGGTTTTACAGAAGAATGTTGAGAATACCATGGACAGCTAAGAAGAGTAATGAAAACGTTCTGAAAGAGACCAAAGCAAAAATGAGAGCTAATTTCCAATATTAGGAAGAAACAATCATCATTTTTGGCCATGTAATGAAAAGAGAACAACTGGAAAATATTGTAACAACGGGGAAAACAGAGGAACGAAGAGATGGAGGGAAGCACAGAGAAAAGATACCAGCCAGCTTAAAACTCTTAAAGACTGTAAAGTATATTCATAGTGAGGTTTCTATATGTGCCTTATATTCATAGTGAAGTTTTTTTATGTGCCGTATATTCATAGTGAAGTTTCTATATGTGCCTTATAACCATAGTGAGGTTTCTATATGTGCTTTATATTCATAGTGAGGTTTCTATATGTGCCTTATATTCATAGTCAAGTTTCTTTATGTGCCGTATATTCATAGTGAAGTTTCTATATGTGCCGTATAACCATAGTGAGGTTTCTATATGTGCTTTATATTCATAGTGAGGTTTCTATATGTGTCTTATATTCATAGTGAAGTTTCTATATGTGCCGTATATACATAGTGAAGTTTCTATATATGCCTTATATTCATAGTGGAGTTTCTATATGTGCCTTATATTAATATTGAGGTTTCTATATGTGCCTGATAATCATAGTGAAGTTTCTATATGTGCCTGATAATCATAGTGAAGTTTCTATATGTGCCTGATATTCATAGTGAGGTTTCTATATGTGCCTTATATTCATAGTGGAGTTTCTATATGTGCCTTATATTAATAGTGAAGTTTCTATATGTGCCTGATATTCATAGTGAAGTTTCTATATGTGCCTTATACTCATAGTGAAGTTTCTAGATGTGTCTTATATTCATAGTGAGATTTCTATATGTGCCTTATATTCATAGTGAAGTTTCTATATGTGCCTTATATTCATAGTGAAGTTTCTACATGTGCCTTATTTTCATGGTGAAGTTTCTATATGTGCCTTATATTCATAGTGAGGATTCTATTTGCGACTTATATTCATAGTGAGGTTTCTATATGTGCCTTATATTCATAGTGAGGATTCTATATGCGACCTATATTCATAATGAAGTTTCTATATGCGACTTATATTCATAGTGAAGTTTCTATATGTGCCTTATATTCATAGTGAAGTTTCTATATGCGACTTATATTCATAGTTAGGTTTCTATATGTGCCTTATATTCATAGTGAGGATTCTATATGCGACTTATATTCATAGTGAAGTTTCTACATGTGCATTATTTTCATAGTGAAGTTTCTATATGTGCCTTATATTCATAGTGATGATTCTATTTGCGACTTATATTCATAGTGAGGTTTCTATATGCCACTAATTATTCATAGTGAGGTTTCTATATGTGACTTATATTCATGGTGAGAATTCTATATGCGACTTATATTCATAGTGAAGATTCTATATGTGCCTTATATTCATAGTAAGGATTCTACATGCGACTTACATTCATAGTGAAGTTTCTATATGTGACTTATATTCATAGTGAGGTTTATATATGTGACTTACATTTATAGTGAGGTTTTTCTATGTGCCTTATATTCATAGTGAGGTTTCTATATGTGACTTATATTCATAGTGAGTTTTCTATATGTGATTTATATTCATAGTGACGTTTCTATATAAGCCTTATATTCATAGTGAGGTTTTTCTATGTGCCTTATATTCATAGTGAGGTTACTATATGTGCCTTATATTCATAGTGAGGTTTACATATATGCCGTATATTGATAGTGATTTTACTATATGTGCCGTATATTTATAGTGAAGCTTTTATATGTGCCGTATATTCATTTTGAAGTTTCTTTATGTGCCGTATATTCATAGTGAAGTTTCTATATGTGCCTTATATTCATAATTACGTTTCTATATGTGTCTTATATTAATAGTGAAGTTTCTATATGTGCCGTATATTTATAGTGAAGTTTCTATATGTGCCGTATATTTATAGTGAAGTTTCTATATGTGCCGTATATTCATAGTGAAGTTTCTATATGTGCCTTATATTCAGAGTGAAGTTTCTATATGTGCCTTATATTCAGAGTGAAGTTTCTATATGTGCCTTATATTCAGAGTGAAGTTTCTATATGTGCCTTATATTAAAAGTGAAGTTTCTATATGCGCTTAAATTTCATAGTGAGGTTTCTATATGTGATTTATATTCATAGTGAAGCTTCTATATGTGCCTTATATTCATCATGAGGTTTCTATATGTGCCGTATATTTATAGTGAAGCTTCTATATGTGCCTTATATTCATAGTGAAGTTTCTATATGTGCCTTATATTAATAGTGAAGTTTCTATATGTGCCGTATATTCATAGCAAAGTTTCTATATGTGCCAAATATTTATAGTGAAGTTTCTAAATGTGCCGTATATTTATAGTGAAGTTTCTAAATGTGCCGTGAATTTTTATAGGGAAGTTTCTAAATGTGCCGTATATTTATAGTGAAGTTTCTATATGTGCCGTATATTTATAGTGAAGTTTCTATATGCGCCGTATATTCATAGTGAAATTTCCCTATGTGCCGTATATTCATAGTGAAGTTTCTATATGTGCCGTATATTCATAGTGAAGTTTTTATATGTGCCGTATATTCATAGTGAAGTTTCTATATGTGCCTTATATTCATAGTGAAGTTTCTATATGTGCCGTATATTCATAGTGAAGCTTCTATATGTACCGTATACTCATAGTGAAGTTTCTATATGTGCCTTATATTCATAGTGAAGTTTCTATATGTGCCTTATATTAATAGTGAAGCTTCTATATGTGCCGTATATTCATAGTGAAGTTTCTATATGTGCCGTATATTCATAGTGAAGTTTCTTTATGTGCCTTATATTCATAGTGAAGTTTCTATATGTGCCGTATTTTCATATTTGAGATCTATATATGTGCCTTATGTTCATGTTTGAGATCTATATATGTGCTGTATTTTCATATTTGAGATATATATATGTGCTGTATTTTCATGTTTGAGATCTATATATGTGCTGTATTTTCATGTTTGAGATCTATATATGTGCTGTATTTTCATGTTTGAGATCTATATATGTGCTGTATTTTCATGTTTGAGATCTATATGTGTGCCTTATGTTCATGTTTGAGATCTATATATGTGCTGTATTTTCATGTTTGAGATCTATATATGTGCATTATGTTCATGTTTGAGATCTATATATGTGCCGTATTTTCATGTTTGAGATCTATATATGTGCTGTATTTTCATATTTGAGATCTATATATGTGCCGTATTTTCATGTTTGAGATCTATATATGTGCCGTATTTTCATGTTTGAGAAGTATATATGTGCCGTACTTTCATGTTTGAGATCTATATATGTGCTGTATTTTCATATTTGTGATATATATATATGCCGTATTTTCATGTTTGAGATCCATATATGTGCTGTATTTTCATGTTTGAGATCTATATATGTGCCTTATTTTCATGTTTGAGATCTATATATGTGCTGTATTTTCATGTTTGAGATCTATATATGTGCTGTATTTTCATATTTGTGATCTATATATATATGCCGTATTTTCATGTTTGAGATCCATATATGTGCTGTATTTTCATGTTTGAGATCTATATATGTGCCTTATTTTCATGTTTGAGATCTATATATGTGCCGTATTTTCATGTTTGAGATCTATATATGTGCCGTACTTTCATGTTTGAGATCTATATATGTGCCGTACTTTCATGTTTGAGATCTATATATGTGCTGTACTTTCATATTTGTGATCTATATATATGTGCCGTATTTTCATTTTTGAGATCCATATATGTGCTGTATTTTCATGTTTGAGATCTATATATGTGCCTTATTTTCATGTTTGAGATCTATATATGTGCTGTATTTTCATGTTTGAGATCTATATATGTGCTTTATGTTCATGTTTGAGATCTATATATGTGCTGTATTTTCATGTTTGAGATCTATATATGTGCTTTATGTTCATGTTTGAGATCTATATATGTGCTGTATTTTCATATTTGAGATCTATATATGTGCTGTATTTTCATGTTTGAGATCTATATATGTGCCGTATTTTCATGTTTGAGATCTATATATGTGCCGTACTTTCATGTTTGAGATCTATATATGTGCCGTACTTTCATGTTTGAGATCTATATATGTGCTGTATTTTCATATTTGTGATCTATATATATGTGCCGTATTTTCATTTTTGAGATCTATATATGTGCTGTATTTTCATGTTTGAGATCTATATATGTGCTGTATTTTCATGTTTGAGATCTATATATGTGGTTTATGTTCATGTTTGAGATCTATATATGTGCTGTATTTTCATATTTGAGATCTATATATGTGCTGTATTTTCATGTTTGAGATCTATATATGTGCCGTATTTTCATGTTTGAGATCTATATATGTGCCGTACTTTCATGTTTGAGATCTATATATGTGCCGTACTTTCATGTTTGAGATCTATATATGTGCTGTATTTTCATATTTGTGATCTATATATATGTGCCGTATTTTCATTTTTGAGATCTATATATGTGCTGTATTTTCATGTTTGAGATCTATATATGTGCCTTATTTTCATGTTTGAGATCTATATATGTGCTGTATTTTCATGTTTGAGATCTATATATGTGCTTTATGTTCATGTTTGAGATCTATATATGTGCTGTATTTTCATATTTGAGATCTATATATGTGCCGTACTTTCATGTTTGAGATCTATATATGTGTTGTATTTTCATGTTTGAGATCTATATATGTGCCGTACTTTCATGTTTGAGATCTATATATGTGCCGTACTTTCATGTTTGAGATCTATATATGTGCTGTATTTTCATATTTGAGATCTATATATGTGCCGTACTTTCATGTTTGAGATCTATATATGTGCCGTACTTTCATGTTTGAGTTCTATATATGTGCTTTATTTTCATATTTGTGATCTATATATATGTGCCTTATGTTCACGTTTGAGATCTATATATGTGCTGTATTTTCATGTTTGAGATCTATATATGTGCTTTATTTTCATATTTGTGATCTATATATATGTGCCTTATGTTCACGTTTGAGATCTATATATGTGCCGTACTTTAATGTTTGAGATCTATATATGTGCTGTATTTTCATATTTGTGATCTATATATATGTGCCTTATGTTCACGTTTGAGATCTATATATGTGCTGTATGTTCATATTTGAGATCTATATATGTGCCGTATGTTCATGTTTGAGAAAACGTGTATGACCACTTCAGAGAATGGCTGACAGTCCGTGCCAGGGCGCCAACAACTACGCCTCTGACATGTTTAAGTAACATTATGAGACATTTCAATGGATACAATTTCAAAAACCTGGTCTCTCTGTTTCACTTGCTAATATCCGAGACACCATAATCGTCGCTGGGCTGTTAACGTTCTGACTTATGCCGTTGTGAATACCGATTACCCAAATCGTTACGTCTGGACAGAGTCAACAAAGCAGTAATCGCCGTTTGTAAAACTATGGACGGAGCAGAATGGAATCGATATCGTCTGTCGATGAAACGCGACGTGAAAGACACAGAAGTCACTGGACAGTGAAATACGATGGGAGGTCAGTTCGCAGTCTTAAGACTCGCGCATTGATACATCACACATTAGACTTGGATGATGACTATGATGACGAAGACGACACTGATATGCTGCCTACATACCAAAGTAAGTCCTTTATTTTATTCAATTATTATTATTATTTTTTTTTAATGTTAAAATTTTATTTTCGATTTGTATTGTTCATTTCATTTAATGAATATTTTATGAATCATAAGTTGAACAAGTAAAAATGAAAAGAGAACTACTAAACACGATTCAAACAAGACAAATGAGATTTTTGGGCCATGTTAAAAGATTAAGCAGTCAACTAAACGTAATCTTGGAAGGGAAAATACAAGGTAAAAGAGACAAAGACTAACTTAGACGGGGAGTCGCGATAGCTCAGTGGTTAGTGAGCTGGACTACAAAGGACAAGAGGTAGGGTACGATTCCAACCGACGGCTTCCGGGTTCACCCAGCCTTAAATGTGTACCGGATTTTTTTCTGAAAAGTAAAGCGGCACGGGCGTAATACCGACCACATTACCCCAAAAATCATGTGACGAAGGTCTGTAAAAATTATGGTCACTAACACCATATTCACTATACGTCACTTGGCGTGACGGGGGTACTTTCTTTTTTTTTTGATTTATCTTTTAACTAAAATGTATTCCTTTTCCCTTTGAGCCTTGACTTCACTTCCCTCCTTTAGTTCTACTCTTTCCTTCTTATAATCTCCTTTATGGCCTCTTCTCAGCTCGACTACTTCCAACACTCATCCCAGAATCCCTCTAGCAGGTCATGTTTCCAATTCCTTCTTGCACTCCCTTCTTCTTTATCTTATCGTACTCTGGCCTCACCAAATCATTTCGGGCAGATAACTCGTGCCATATTCTAATTATTTCAGATTATGTCTTACAATTATAATGTCCACTTTTTCTTAGTAAACAGCTTGTCAGCGAAAGTCGAGCATTGAAATGTGAGCGGGTTTGTAGGCGAATATGTGAGATGGACAGTAGATGGACAGTAGATGGACAACAGAGACAGTGCACAGTAAATAAACAAACAGTTGGCAGTGCACCAGAAGCGGACGTTGAGTTTGAAACTTGAGGAGGTCTAATATGAGACCAAACTTTTAACAGCTTTATGTCGGTGAGAAACAAAACAAACAGTTGGCAGTGCACCAGAAGAGGACGGTGAGAAACAAAACAAACAGTTGGCAGTGCACCAGAAGAGGACGGTGAGAAACAAAACAAACAGTTGGCAGTGCACCAGAAGAGGACGGTGAGAAACAAAACAAACAGTTGTCAGTGCACCAGAAGAGGACGGTGAGAAACAAAACAAACAGTTGGCAGTGCACCAGAAGAGGACGGTGAGAAACAAAACAGACAGTTGGCAGTGCACCAGAAGCGGACGGTGAGAAACAAAACAAACAGTTGGCAGTGCACCAGAAGAGGACGGTGAGAAACAAAACAAACAGTTGGCAGTGCACCAGAAGAGGACGGTGAGAAACAAAACAAACAGTTGGCAGTGCACCAGAAACGGACGGTGAGAAACAAAACAAACAGTTGGCAGTGCACCAGAAGCGGACGGTGAGAAACAAAACAAACAGTTGGCAGTGCACCAGAAGAGGACGGTGAGAAACAAAACAAACAGTTGGCAGTGCACCAGAAGCGGACGGTGAGAAACAAAATAAACAAAATTAGAACGACGTTTCAGCCAAGAAGGCTTTCAGCTGGAACAGTACACAACAACAACACAAAAATATGTCAGGATATTCACTGAAATCTAACTTCGTTAAACTTTGATGTCTGTGTATGTCCTTGCATATTTTTGTGTTGCTGTTACACAACCAGGGCTGTTGGAGCGGCTGAAAGAAGAGGTCCACAAAAAAATGAAGCACTTTAAACAATGTGCTAAGGATGCCAAGTGGGATGATTTCTGTAAAAAAGTGTGCTCAGAAAAATCGCTAGCCACATGAATGGCACAACACGACACAGAGACATACCAGACTTCCAGAGCACAGGCCGATATGGCATAAATCTGATGAGAGCAAAGGGAAGGCCCTGCTTGCCCGTTACATTAAGCAGACGGACCAATTTTTAAGGATGTAGTGCTGGGAGAAGATCTCACAATCACAACTGATACCATTCGCACGACACTTAGAAGATCACACAACACTGCTCCTGGTCCAGATGGTGTTCGGTACGGCGACATAGGTGATTTAGCTGATGACGACTTGACGTAAACTCCAAAGAGTTTAATGCCAGCATTAGATGGATCGCCACGGCACTGTTTCAGTGGAATGTGATACTCAGATGTGAAAGTTGGTCATCAGAGCCAACATCCATTTGTCCAGGGCTGCCACAAGGCTCACCATTGTCACCAACTCTATTTAACATGTGCTCAATAACGATCACGGAACAACAGCTGGATGGGAGGGGAAGAACTATGACTTTTGCTGATGATATTCTGGTATATCGACAGGGAAGAGACAGACGGGGAATTGCTTCCACAATACAAAGCGAAGTCGATCGTATCTCTTCCTGGTGTGGAGTATCAGGTGCCTTGGTTATTCCTAATAAAGCATCAGTGGCATGGTTCTCACTTAATGCGTGGTTCCCACTTAATGCGTGGTTCTCACTTAATGCGTGGTTCTCACTTAATGCGTGGTTCCCACTTAATGCGTGGTTCTCACTTAATGCGTGGTTCTCACTTAATGCGTGGTTCTCACTTAATGCGTGGTTCTCACTTAATGCGTGGTTCTCACTTAACAATCATATCGTTAACACGGAAACACCCGGTTGTATGAATGGGAGCTGATGAGGTGACCAGGGACAAGTTGATGACATACCTCGGAGTTAAGTTTTATCGCAGCCTGTGTTTTCGGGACCACGTCGACCATGTGATAACAAAATCCCGCAAAGGATTAGCCGCCTTGAAGGTCATGGCAGCTGCCAACATCGAGCAGAGGCTACTTACTCTTCTGTTCCAGGGATTAGTCCTCATACCAATCGAGTATGCCCTGACAATTCTAACTGCTAGTAAGGCGCAAAATGACAGGCTGGAGAAAATGCAGAATGATGTTTTGCACATTATCTTGGGGTGTACGAGGGACACTCCCTGTGTAGCAAAAGGTATTTTCTTGACTTTCCAACCACATGATGACAGGATCAAGGTCTGGAGGGCACGAGCATGCCTGAAGATAAGTGCAGATAAAGAGCATCCATTATATCACGAGCTCAACACAGGGAAAGGTGTCAGGCTAAAAAGAGGCAAATCATTGTTGGGTCGAGTAGAAGATGTCACCAAACAGGTCTGTGGGAGACAGTAATGCATACGTTATGATCACGATTAGCATGGCGATGGAAGTGATGACAGTGACCACGGCATTCAAATGGTTAGAGTCACAAGACTACACCCACGCATGCATATTGAGTGATTCGATGAGCATGATAACAAATGTGGAGGCGGGCTCTGTACGCATGCAGTAGGTAAAGTAATTGCAGAAGTAATAAATATGTAGGGTAACCTTTGTCTACGTCCCTGGACATGCGGGAGTGCGGGGAAATGAAAGAGCGGACAGGTTGGCTAGATGTGCTGCCGTTGAAGAAAGTCAACCAATGGATCGAGCGGACATCATCAATGCCCTCTGAGATGTGGAAAGGGCACAGGACTTCGACAACTATGAGTCCATGTCACTCTTTTTCGGATGAAAGAGATTGGAGTTATAAACAAATAGTAGAGCGTACACAAATAATAAACAAACATTAGACTGTACACCAATAATAAACAAAAATTAGGCTGTACACCAATAATAAACAAACATCAGACTGTAAACCAATAATAAACAAAAATTAGGCTGTACACCATTAATAAACAAAAATTAGGCTGTACACCAATAATAAACAAACATTAGACTGTACACAAATAATAAACAAACATTATAGGCTGTACACAAATAACAAACAAACAGTAGGCTGTACACAAATAATAAATAAACATTAGGCTGTACACAAATAATAAACAAAGATTAGACTGTACATAAATAATAAACAAACATTAGACTGTACACAAATAATAAACAAACATTAGGCTGTACACCAATAATAAACAAACATGAGAATGAGAGCTGACTGGAAGAACTAAGTAAAAACAAAGACTATTCAGGGGATTTCGGTGGTCTAGGGGTAAGTCATTGACCTCGAGAAGGGAAGTTTCTAGGTTCGAATCCCGCCGCAGACAATAGTCACTGTTGACTTCAAATCCGTGGTTACTTCGTGGCTTGACCCGCCCCTGGTTCAGAGACACCTGTCTGCTAGCCATCTCGGGAAGAGGAGAAAGATAGCAGGTTCCGTGTGCACTTACGCACGTTAAAGAACTTCTGGCAGCTAAAAGCCGAAAAGAATGAGCCAAAATGGCCACCTTCCGGGCAAACCGATTAAACACATGTACCCATGCTGAGGACGGGGTTGTTGGGCTGAAAGGCGCAGATATTGCGATTCTGTCGCAAACTAGCGACAGGACGCAACCACGCGAACTTAAAGGTGCTCGCTGAAGAAGAATAAACATTAATGACTAATAAGAAACCTTAAATCAACAGTAGGAGGCGAAGGCGCGCCTCCCAGCACCGGAGCTGGAAGTTGTCAGCGACCCACAGCTGATGACTTGCGCCAGGATCGGTGAACCAAAACCATCCAGACCCTGCTCCACCTCTACGCGGTGCCTACAGTAACAGACTAACCTGTCTAGTCTGGGAAGCGAGTAGGGATCGAAGAGGGAAGACAACCCGGTACTCAAAAATGTCATGCTGAAGTCGGATGTGTTGGGCCGAAAGGCGCAAATATAACAGTTATACTGTAAACCACAACACAACGCAGACACGTCCACTTAACGTCCTTTTAAGGACGGATGACGAAGAGGAATTCAACAGTCTACGAATACTCTAGAATACTTTAGTCATCGGGTGAACACAAGCAAGAAAGCAAATCAACAGTAGACAAACACATTTACTAAAAAGATGTACAGGCAAACAAGGACAGTTACAATGTTACATATGACAGATAGAGATATCGTAACAAAATAAAGGATAGGCAACAAAGGAAAAAAAATAGTAAAGTACTCTCGCCAAGTGGCGTATAGGGAATATGGTGTTAGTGACCATAAATTTTACAGATCTTAGGCATATGATTTGTGGGGTAATGTGGTCGGTATTACGCCCGTGTCGCTTCACTTTCCCAGAAAAAAATCCGGTACCCATTAAAGGCTGGGTGAACCCGGAAGCCGTCAGTTGGGATCGAACCCTACCCCTTGTCCTTTGTAGTCCAGTTCACTAACCACTGAGCTATCGCGGCTCCATAGACAACAAAGGACAGTAATTAATTACTAGGAAGCCATAAGTGCAGTAAAGAAATAGACAACAGATCAGTAAACATATATTAGACAAATAGACAACATAACAGTAAACAAAAGTTCGACATAGAGAAGAGAACAGTAAACAAACTGTGAGTAAGCTATGTCGGTCGCCTCACAGGGGCATATTTGAGGGTGGGGTCTTAGTCAGTTATATCGGTGGCCTCACAGGGGCATATTTGAGGGTGGGGTCTTAGTCAGTTATGTCGGTGGCCTCACAGGGGCATATTTGAGGGTGGGGTCTTAGTCAGTTATGTCGGTGGCCTCACAGGGGCATATTTGAGGGTGGGGTCTTAGTCAGTTATGTCGGTGGCCTCACAGGGGCATATTTGAGGGTGGGGTCTTAGTCAGTTATGTCGATCGCCTCACATGGGCATATTTGAGGGTGGGGTCTTAGTCAGCTATGTTGGTCGCCTCACAGGGGCATATTTGAGGGTGGGGTCTTAGTCAGTTATGTCGGTGACCTCACAGGGGCATATTTGAGGGTGGGGTCTTAGTCAGTTATGTCGATCGCCTCACAGGGGCATATTTGAGAGTGGGGTCTTAGTCAGTTATGTCGATCGCCTCACAGGGGCATATTTGATGGTGGGGTCTTAGTCAGTTATGTCGGTGGCCTCACAGGGGCATATTTGAGGGTGGGGTCTTAGTCAGTTATGTCGATCGCCTCACAGGGGCATATTTGAGAGTGGGGTCTTAGTCAGTTATGTCGGTGGCCTCACAGGGGCATATTTGAGGGTGGGGTCTTAGTCAGTTATGTTGGTCGCCTCACAGGGGCATCTTTGAGGGTGGGGTCTTAGTCAGCTATGTTGGTCGCCTCACAGGGGCATATTTGAGGGTGGGGTCTTAGTCAGCTATGTTGGTCGCCTCACAGGGCATATTTGAGGGTGGGGTCTTAGTCAGCTATCTTGGTCGCCTCACAGGGGCATATTTGAGGGTGGGGTCTTAGTCAGTTATGTTGGTCGCCTCACAGGGGCATCTTTGAGGGTGGGGTCTTAGTCAGCTATGTTGGTCGCCTCACAGGGGCATATTTGAGGGTGGGGTCTTAGTCAGCTATCTTGGTCGCCTCACAGGGGCATCTTTGAGGGTGGGATCTTAGTCAGCTATGTTAGTCACCTCACAGGGGCATCTTTGAGGGTGGGTCTTAGTCAGTTATGTTGGTCGCCTCACAGGGGCATCTTTGATGGTGGGGTCTTAGTCAGTTATGTTGGTCACCTCACAGGGGCATCTTTGAGGGTGGGGTCTTAGTCAGCTATGTTGGGCACCTCACAGGGACATATTTGATGGTGGGGCCTTAGTCAGCTATGTTGGTCACCTCACAGGGGCATATTTGATGGTGGGGTCTTAGTCAGCTATGTTGGTCACCTCACAGGGGCATATTTGATGGTGGGGCCTTAGTCAGCTATGTTGGTCACCTCACAGGAGCATATTTGATGGTGGGGTCTTAGTCAGCTATGTTGGTCACCTCACAGGAGCATATTTGAGGATGAGGTCTTAGTCAGCTATGTTGGTCACCTCACAGGAGCATATTTGATGGTGGGGTCTTAGTCAGCTATGTTGGTCGCCTCACAGGGGCATATTTGAGGGTGGGGTCTTAGTCAGCTATGTTGGTCACCTCACAGGGGCATATTTGAGGGTGGGGTCTTAGTCAGCTATGTTGGTCACCTCACAGGGGCATATTTGAGGGTGGGGTCTTAGTCAGCTATGTTGGTCACCTCACAGGGGCATATTTGAGGGTGGGGTCTTAGTCAGCTATGTTGGTCACCTCACAGGGGCATATTTGATGGTGGGGCCTTAGTCAGCTATGTTGGTCACCTCACAGGGGCATATTTGAGGGTGGGGTCTTAGTCAGCTATGTTGGTCACCTCACAGGGGCATATTTGATGGTGGGGCCTTAGTCAGCTATGTTGGTCACCTCACAGGGGCATATTTGAGGGTGGGGCCTTAGTCAGCTATGTTGGTCACCTCACAGGGGCATATTTGATGGTGGGGCCTTAGTCAGCTATGTTGGTCACCTCACAGGTGCATCTTTGATGGTGGGGCCTTAGTCAGCTATGTTGGTCACCTCACAGGGGCATCTTTGAGGGTGGGGTCTTAGTCAGCTATGTTGGTCACCTCACAGGGGCATCTTTGAGGGTGGGGTCTTAGTCAGCTATGTTGGTCGCCTCACAGGGGCATATTTGAGGGTGGGGTCTTAGTCAGCTATGTTGGTCGCCTCACAGGGGCATATTTGAGGGTGGGGTCTTAGTCAGCTATGTTGGTCACCTCACAGGGGCATATTTGATGGTGGGGCCTTAGTCAGCTATGTTGGTCACCTCACAGGGGCATCTTTGAGGGTGGGGTCTTAGTCAGCTATGTTGGTCACCTCACAGGGGCATCTTTGAGGGTGGGGTCTTAGTCAGCTATGTTGGTCACCTCACAGGGGCATCTTTGAGGGTGGGGTCTTAGTCAGCTATGTTGGTCACCTCACAGGGGCATCTTTGAGGGTGGGGTCTTAGTCAGCTATGTTGGTCACCTCACAGGGGCATCTTTGAGGGTGGGGTCTTAGTCAGCTATGTTGGTCACCTCACAGGGGCATCTTTGAGGGTGGGGTCTTAGTCAGCTATGTTGGTCGCCTCACAAGAGCATATTTGTTGGTGGGGTCTTAGTCAGCTATGTTGGTCACCTCACAGGGGCATCTTTGAGGGTGGGGTCTTAGTCAGCTATGTTGGTCGCCTCACAGGGGCATATTTGATGGTGGGGTCTTAGTCAGCTATGTCGGTCGCCTCACAGGGGCATATTTGATGGTGGGGTCTTAGTCAGCTATGCTGGTCGCCTCACAGGAGCATATTTGAGGGTGTGACCTTAGTCAGCTATGTCGGTCGCCTAATAGGAGCATATTTGATGGTGGGGTCTTAGTCAGCTATGTTGGTCGCCTAATAGGGGCATATTTGATGGTGGGGTCTTAGTCAGCTATGTCGGTCGCCGAACATGACGCATGAGTCGCTGACATGTTGAGCGTCTTGGCTCAAGAAATGTAGATTTCTATAAGAATAAGAAGAGTAGGATGGACAGAAAAGAAAGCAAATAAATAAGGTTTGTTGAAGCAGAAAAAGTCTCATCATGTCCCGTCTCCGTAGCGAATCTTTGCTACCATGAAACGTCATGTTTTTCTGACGTCCACCTGATCACTACTAAATGAATGAATAGCCACCTTCGTCATCCGCCCTTAAAAGATGTTAATCATGTGTTGATGGGTTGTGTTGGAAACGTCATTCAACTCTGTGACTCGATGGTGCCCTCTAGGAATGGCTGATTTCCAAGTCCACTTCTTGATATTGTCAATCCATTGAAAAGCTTTACCTTTGTTTGTTTGTTTATTGTTCTCCGTGTCTTTCCCTCTAAAATGACTTTCTTTATGTTGCTTTTTGTCTTTATAAGAGCGGCTGGTCGAATCGATAATTTGTCGGGCTCCAAACAAGATAACGTGGGTTCGTATCTCCTTAGGGTCAATAGTTTTATTCTTTCGGGTGTGAAATAAAAACTCAGATTCAAACACGTCGCGGCATCTGCACTGCCCTTTATTCTTCGGTTCTATAAGGCTTCTCGGCACACCCCAAAAATAGGAAAATGCCGTAAAGAAAGTTATATCTTTTATATGTCCCTAGCAGGACCAGATTTAACTACAAGCTAATTAACCATAGCTTCTTCTACTTCTCTTCTCCTTCTTCTGCCTTTTCAGCTTCCCGTGGAGCATAGGTTTTCAAAAAGCGCTTCCCAAGTCGTTCTGTTTCTTGCCATTCTTTTAAGATCATTCCATGTCTTCCCCATCATCTTCATCTCTGCTTCCATCTGTCTTCTCCAAGAATATCTTGGTCTTCCTCTTTGTCTTTTTCCTAGGGGGCTCCAAAAAAAGGCCTGTTGTGTAATACTCTTAGTTGGCTTCCGCAGTGTGTGCACTATCTAGCGCCATCGTCTACGCTGTATCTCTTTATCCACAGCGCCCGGGCCCGAAAGTAGAGTAAAGAGTAGTGGTGCTGTTCCCTACCAGGCATGTTCGTAAGAGGCCACTAAGGAGGGTTGGGCATGGAACTGGCTATCCTGTACTGTAAAAAAAAAAAAAAATAAGCCAGAAAAAACTTCACGAACATGGATAAGTCTAAGAAAAGAAACTATAGCTTGGAGTCACACAATCCGAGGGGCCTCAACATCATCATCATTATCGAGTGCCGTCTCCGCATCGAAGGTTGGCTACCATGGAGCGCCATTCCACTGTGTCTCTTGCTTTGATGGTGCAGATTGTCATAGGTTGACTTGTCTCTCTTTTGATGTTACTCGTCCATGTTAGTCTTGGTCTGGCTTTGCCTCTTTTACATTGTATTTTCCCTTCCAATATTACTTTTATTAGGCTGTCGTGTCCTTTAACATGCCCCAAAAATTTCATTTATCTTGTTCTAATTGTGTTTAGTAGTTCTCTTTTCATTTTTAGTTGTTTGAAAACTTCATCGTTGAATGATTGCCACTAAATAATAGAATAGAATAAAATCATCATCATCATCATCAAATACCGGGCCTGCTGGCGTAGGTGGTCATGTCTCTCCACAACTTTCGATCTCGACAGTTATTTATCATTTCTGTTGTTGACCTTCTGCCAAGCCATTCTCTTAATCTGTCTGGTATCTTTTCTCTTTGCTTCCCTCTATCTATTCGTCCCTCAATTTTCCCAGTTGTTACAATATATTCCAGTTTTTCTCTTCTCATTACATGGTGAAAAAATGATGATTGTTTCTTCCTAATATTGGAAAGTAGCTCTCTTTTTGTTTTGGCCTCTTTCAGAACATTTTCATTAATCTTATTAGATGTCCATGTATAAAAAAAAAAAAAAAGTAAAGTACCCCCCGTCACGCCAAGTGGCGTATAGGGAAATATGGTGTTAGTGACCCTATATTTTACAGACCTTCAGCACATGATTTTTGGGGTAATGTGGTCGGTATTACGCCCGTGCTGCTTTACTTTCCCAGAAAAAATCCGGTACCCATTTAAGGCTGGGTGAACCCGGAGCCGTCGGTTGGGATCGAACCCAACCCCTTGTCCGTAGTAGTCCAGTTCACTAACCACTGAGCTATCGCGGCTCCCACTAATTTTTAGGGAATTAGTAAAACCCAGGTGTCCTCGCCAGGGTACGAACCCCGGCTGTTGCCGTGGTAAGCCAACCGCCTATCGATTGCGCTAACCGGACACCCGATGTCCATGTATAATATAATAAAATAGAATAGAATAGAATAGAATAGAATAGAATAGAATAGAATAGAATAGAATAGAATAGAATAGAATAGAATAGAAGGAAACTGCTCACAAGAAGTTGTGTATGCTTGAGAAAGTAGACTTCCCACCAAGAAGTAATCACGTTTAGTAGAGTCGTTTAGAGAATATGTTTGACGATCTTAGAGGAAACTAAGGTGTTCATGTCATTTGTTCTTGTCATTTCATGAGGAACTTTGTGAAACCAGTTGCCATTTACTGCTGCTAACGGGTCTCTTCAATTTGTTAACAAGCCAGTAAACAGGAAGTTATGAGTGGGGGAAACCAAGACCGGGCAGGTCGATAGTCAGATGATGAAGGTATGAAGTTGTGAAGACATGAAGCTATGAAGATATGAAGCTATGAAGATATGAAGCTATGAAGATATGAAGTTGTGAAGACATGAAGCTATGAAGATATGAAGATATGAAGCTATGAAGTTGTGAAGACATGAAGCTAAGAAGATATGAAGGTATGAAGTTATGAAGACATGAAGCTATGAAGATATGAAGCTACGAAGATATGAAGATATGAAGTTGTGAAGATATGAAGCTATGAAGATATGAAGATATGAAGTTGTGAAAACATGAAGCTAAGAAGATATGAAGATATGAAGCTATGAAGATATGAAGCTATGAAGATATGAAGATATGAAGCTAAGAAGATATGAAGATATGAAGCTATGAAGATATGAAGCTATGAAGACATGAAGTTGTCAAGACATGAAGCTAAGAAGATATGAAGCTATGAAGACATGAAGCTAAGAAGATATGAAGATATGAAGCTATGAAGATATGAAGCTATGAAGATATGAAGCTAAGAAGATATGAAGCTATGAAGATTTGAAGCTAAGAAGATATGAAGCTATGAAGCTAAGAAGATATGAAGCCATGAAGATATGAAGCTATGAAGATATGAATCTATGAAGATATGAAGTTTATGAAGATATGAAGATATGAAGATATGAAGATATGAAGCTATGAAGCTAAGAAGATATGAAGCTATGAAGATATGAAGCTATGAAGATAAGAAGATATGAAGCTATGAAGACATGAAGCTAAGAAGATATGAAGATATGAAGATATGAAGATACGAAGCTATGAAGATATGATGATATGAAGATATGAAGCTATGAAGCTAAGAAAATATGAAGCTATGAAGATATGAAGTTGTGAAGATATGAAGCTATGAAGACATGAAGATATGAAGATATGAAGCTATGAAGATATGAAGTTGTAAAGACATGAAGCTAAGAAGATATGAAGATATGAAGATATGAAACTATGAAGATATGAAACTATGAAGATATGAAGATATGAAGCTATGAAGCTATGAAGATATGAAGATATGAAGCTATGAAGATATGAAGTTGTGAAGATATGAAGATATGAAGCTATGAAGACATGAAGATATGAAGCTATGAAGATATGACTTTGTGAAGATATGAAGCTATGAAGCTATGAAGTTGTGAAGACATGAAGCTAAGAAGATATGAAGCTATGAAGATATGAAGCTAAGAAGATATGAATATATGAATATATGAAGCTATGAAGCTAAGAAAATATGAAGCTATGAAGATATGAAGATATGAAGCTAAGAAGATATGAAGATATGAAGTTGTGAAAATATGAAGCTATGAAGCTATGAAGACATGAAGATATGAAGCTATGAAGATATGACGTTGTGAAGATAGGAAGCTGTGAAGCTATGAAGTTGTGAAGACATCAAGCTACGAAGATATGAAGCTATGAAGATATGAAGCTAAGAAGATATGAAGATATGAAGATATGAAGATATGAAGATATGAAGCTAAGAAGATATGAAGATATGAAGCTAAGAAAATATGAAGCTATGAAGATATGAAGCTAAGAAGATATGAAGATATGAAGCTATGAAGATATGAAGTTGTGAAGATATGAAGCTATGAAGTTGTGAAGACATGAAGCTAAGAAGATATGAAGCTATGAAGATATGAAGCCTTGAAGATATGAAGCTATGAAGATATGAAGCTATGAAGATATGAAGCTATGAAGATATGAAGATATGAAGGCGATAAGAAACTTAAACTTAATAAAGGCAATTGAGTACGGATAAATGAAAGGGCGGAAGGGTTGGCTAACTGCGCTATCGTTGAGGACGGTCACTCAATGGATCGGGCAGACATCATCAATACCGTCCGAGATGTGGGAAGAGCACATGACTTCAACAACCATTAGTGTCCACGTCACTCCTTCGGATGAAAGAGATGGGAGTTAAGATGGGCACAGCCAGAAAGAAGAAACTTAGTGGGCGTGTAAGAAGACTAATCAACCAACACAGAACTGGAGTCGTCAGTCGCTGGACACTGTGCTTCTTGCTGAGAAGGGGATCTGAGCACCTATGGGTGCTCGGAGTGCAATGATGATGACCGACGATTAACTCAATCAACCGATTGCACTCCAACAATTCAAGATAATCAATGTGAGGAAGTAGTAAAAAAAGTAAAGAGCTCCCGTCACGCCAAGTGGCGTGTAGGGAATATGGTGTTAGTGACCATAAATTTTACAGACCTTCGGCACATGATTTTTGGGGTAATGTGGTCGGTATTACGGCCGTGCCGCTTTACTTTCCAAGAAAAAATCCGGTATCCATTAAAGGCTAGGTGAACCCGGAAGCCATCGATTGGGATCGAACCCTACCTCTTGTCCTTTGTAATCCAGTTCACTAACCACTGAGCACTCGCGGCTCCTAATGTGAGGGAGTAAATATACCTAATCTCTCTCTCTCTCTCTGCGATCAGGACTCAATCAGAGTAGGATTCCAGACTCTCACATGAAGTCAGTTGTCAGGTTAAGTGTGTTGATCGCCCTCACAGACAGAACATCACAATTAGAGTCTGCCAGATCCACTCTGATTGAACACCCGTTAAAACGTTGCACTGTGTTCTGCGCCAGTGGCCCAGTGGATCCGATTTCAGCCAGCATTTTATTCAGGTTTGCTTTCCTTAGCCTTTGATTGTCCCCAATCTTTCTGCAAGGCAGCAAATGATCTTTTCTGTAGGGGGATTCTGCCCTTAGATGGTCGGCCCTCCCAGGTTTACGAGCACTATCTGCCCGAGTCACTAGAGGTGACTAACACAGACATGCACACACAAAGATGTGAGATGTGACTAACACAGACATGCACGCAGAAAGATATGAGACGTGACTAACACAGACATACACACACAAAGATATGAGATGTGACTAACACAGACATGCACACACAAAGATATGAGATGTGACTAACACAGACATACACACACACAAAGATATGAGATGTGACTAACACAGACATACACACACAAAGATATGAGATGTGACTAACACAGACATGCACACACAAAGATATGAGATGTGACTAACACAGACATGCACACACAAAGATGTGAGATGTGACTAACACAGATATGCACACAGCGATACAAGGCATGACTAACACTGACACACATCAAGATATATGACACATGACTAACACAAACATGCACATAAAGATATGAGATACCTAATCTTTGCGTTGTTCACAATTGTCAAGAGTATGTATCGTTGATCATCATCGTTGGAGATGGTGCTTACATGAAAAGATTGACAGTAAAGAAGCTATGAAGAGATGAAGTTATGGCTACTGTCGTGGTATATATCTAGAGTATCATCATGATTGGGTGCCGTCTCCACATCGAAGGTTGGCTACCATGAAGTGCCATTCATTGGGTGTGGTCTCCATTTCGAAGGTTGGCTACTATGGAGTGCCATTCATTGGGTGTGGTCTCCATTTCGAATGTTGGCTACTATGGAGTGCCATTCATTGGGTGCCATCTCCACATCAAGGTTTGGTTACTTTAGTAGTCTCTTGGATCTCTGTAAAGTTTTATGGAGATCGGTAAACTATTGGTTGGTGCACTGGTCTGTTGGGGAGAGGAGACAGGTAAACTATTGGTTGGTGCACTGGTCTGTTGGGGAGAGGAGACAGGTAAACTATTGGTTGGTGCACTGGTCTGTTGGGGAGAGGAGAGAGGTAAACTATTGGTTGGTGCACTGGTCTGTTGGGGAGAGGAGAGAGGTAAACTATTGGTTGGTGCACTGGTCTGTTGGGGAGAGGAGAGAGGTAAACTATTGGTTGGTGTACTGGTCTGTTGGGGAGAGGAGAGAGGTAAACTATTGGTTGGTGCACTGGTCTGTTGGGGAGAGGAGAGAGGTAAACTATTGGTTGGTGTACTGTTCTATTGGGGAGAGGAGAAAGGTAAACTATTGGTTGGTGTACTGTTCTATTGGGGAGAGGAGAGAGGTAAACTATTGGTTGGTGTACTGTTCTATTGGGGAGAGGACAGAGGTAAACTATTGGTTGGTGTACTGTTCTATTGGGGAGAGGAGAGAGGTAAACTAGTGGTTGGTGTACTGTTCTATCTGGGAGAGGAGAAAGGTAAACTATTGGTTGGTGTATTGTTCTATTGGGGAGAGGACAGAGGTAAACTATTGGTTGGTGTACTGTTCTATTGGGGAGAGGAGAGAGGTAAACTAGTGGTTGGTTCACTGGTCTATTGGGGAGAGGAGAAAGGTAAACTAGTGGTTGGTGTACTGTTCTATTCGGGAGAGGAGAGAGGTAAACTATTGGTTGGTGTACTGTTCTATTGGGGAGAGGAGAGAGGTAAACTATTGGTTGGTGTACTGTTCTATTGGGAAGAGGAGAAGGGTAAACTATTGGTTGGTGTACTGTTCTATTGGGGAGAGGAGAAAGGTAAACTATTGGTTGGTGTACTGTTCTATTGGGGAGAGGAGAAAGGTAAACTATTGGTTGGTGTACTGTTCTATTGGGGAGAGGACAGAGGTAAACTATTGGTTGGTGTACTGTTCTATTGGGGAGAGGAGAGAGGTAAACTAGTGGTTGGTGTACTGTTCTATTGGGGAGAGGAGAGAGGTAAACTATTGGTTGGTGTACTGTTCTATTGGGGAGAGGACAGAGGTAAACTATTGGTTGGTGTACTGTTCTATTGGGGAGAGGAGAGAGGTAAACTATTGGTTGGTGTACTGTTCTATTGGGGAGAGGAGAAAGGTAAACTAGTGGTTGGTGTACTGTTCTATTGGGGAGAGGAGAAAGGTAAACTATTGGTTGGTGTACTGTTCTATTGGGGAGAGGACAGAGGTAAACTTTTGGTTGGTGTACTGTTCTATTGGGGAGAGGAGAGAGGTAAACTAGTGGTTGGTGTACTGTTCTATTGGGGAGAGGAGAGAGGTAAACTATTGGTTGGTGTACTGTTCTATTGGGGAGAGGACAGAGGTAAACTATTGGTTGGTGTACTGTTCTATTGGGGAGAGGAGAGAGGTAAACTATTGGTTGGTGTACTGTTCTATTGGGGAGAGGAGAAAGGTAAACTAGTGGTTGGTGTACTGTTCTATTGGGGAGAGGACAGAGGTAAACTATTGGTTGGTGTACTGTTCGATTGGGGAGAGGACAGAGGTAAACTATTGGTTGGTGTACTGTTCTATTGGGGAGAGGAGAAAGGTAAACTAGTGGTTGGTGTACTGTTCTATTGGGGAGAGGAGAAAGGTAAACTATTGGTTGGTGTACTGTTCTATTGGGGAGAGGACAGAGGTAAACTATTGGTTGGTGTACTGTTCTATTGGGGAGAAGAGAGAGGTAAACTAGTGGTTGGTGTACTGTTCTATTGGGGAGAGGAGAGAGGTAAACTATTGGTTGGTGTACTGTTCTATGGGGGAGAGGAGAGAGGTAAACTATTGGTTGGTGTACTGTTCTATTGGGAAGAGGAGAGAGGTAAACTATTGGTTGGTGCACTGTTCTATTGGGGAGAGGAGAGAGGTAAACTATTGGTTGGTGTACTGTTCTTTTGGGGAGAGGAGAGAGGTAAACTATTGGTTAGTGCACTGGTCTGTTGGGGAGAGGAGAGAGGTAAACTATTGGTTGGTGCACTGGTCTGTTGAGGAGAGGAGAGAGGTAAACTATTGGTTGGTGCACTGTTCTATTGGGGAGAGGAGAAAGGTAAACTATTGGTTGGTGTACTGTTCTATTGGGGAGAGGAGAAAGTTAAACTATTGGTTGGTGTACTGTTCTATTGGGGAGAGGAGAGAGGTAAATTATTGGTTGGTGTACTGTTCTATTGGGGAGAGGAGAAAGGTAAACTATTGGTTGGTGTACTGTTCTATTGGGGAGAGGAGAAAGGTAAGCTATTGGTTGGTGTACTGTTCTATTGGGGAGAGGACAGAGGTAAACTAGTGGTTGGTGCACTGTTCTATTGGGGAGAGGAGAAAGGTAAACTATTGTTTGGTGTACTGTTCTATTGGGGAGAGGAGAAAGGTAAACTAGTGGTTGGTGTACTGTTCGATTGGGGAGAGGAGAAAGGTAAACTATTATTTGGTGTACTGTTCTATTGGGGAGAGGACAGAGGTAAACTATTGGTTGGTGTACTGTTCTATTGGGGAGAAGAGAGAGGTAAACTAGTGGTTGTTGTACTGTTCTATTGGGAGAGGAGAGAGGTAAACTATTGGTTGGTGTACTGTTCTATTGGGGAGAGGAGAGAGGTAAACTATTGGTTGGTGTACTGTTCTATTGGGAAGAGGAGAGAGGTAAACTATTGGTTGGTGCACTGTTCTATTGGGGAGAGGAGAGAGGTAAACTATTGGTTGGTGTACTGTTCTATTGGGGAGAAGAGAGAGGTAAACTATTGGTTAGTGCACTGGTCTGTTGGGGAGAGGAGAGAGGTAAACTATTGGTTGGTGCACTGGTCTGTTGTGGAGAGGAGAGAGGTAAACTATTGGTTGGTGCACTGGTCTGTTGTGGAGAGGAGAGAGGTAAACTATTGGTTTGTTCACTGGTCTGTTGGGGAGAGGAGAGAGGTAAACTATTGGTTGGTGTACTGGTCTGTTGGGAAGAGGAGACCGGTAAACTAGTGGTTGGTGCAGTGTTCTGTTGGGGAGAGGAGAGAGGTAAACCATTGGTTGGTGTACTGGTCTGTTGGGGAGAGGAGAGAGGTAAACCATTGGTTGGTGTACTGGTCTGTTGGGGAGAGGAGAGAGGTAAACTATTGGTTGGTGCACTGGTCTGTTGGGGAGAGGAGAAAGGTAAACTAGTGGTTGGTGTACTGGTCTGTTGGGGAGAGAAGAGAGGTAAAATATTGGTTGGTGCACTGTTCTGTTGGGAAGAGGAGAAAGATTACTATTGTTTGGTGCACTGTTCTGTTGGGAAGAGGAGACCGGTAAACTAGTGGTTGGTGCACTGTTCTATTCAGTAGTGGAGAGAGGTAAACTATTGGTTGGTGCACTGGTCTATTCAGTAGAGGAGAGAGGTAAACTATTGGTTGATGCACTGGTCTATTCAGTAGAGGAGAGAGGTAAACTATTGGTTGGTGCACTGGTCTGTTGGGGAGAGGAGAGAGGTAAACCATTGGTTGGTGCACTGGTCTGTTGGGGAGAGGAGAGAGGTAAACTATTGGTTGGTGCACTGGTCTTTTTGGGAGAGGAGAGAGGTAAACCATTGGTTGGTGCACTGGTCTGTTGGGGAGAGGAGAGAGGTAAACCATTGGTTGGTGCACTGGTCTGTTGGGGAGAGGTGGTCGGGTTCCATTCTCAATGACAGCTTCTTATTTTTACCCAGAAAAATACCCCAGAGATACATGGACACAAGTATTCATTGATAAACACAAGTATTCATAGATAAACACAAGTATTCATAGATAAACACAAGTATTCATAGATAAACACAAGTATTCATAGATAAACACAAGTATTCATAGATAAATATGAAACTGAAGCATCAAAGAAGAGAGTGAGTCAGTGGCATTTATATAACCTACCCAAGTGGAAAGACAGAAGCATACTCTATTCCAGCCGGAGAAAGGTGCACACAATTTAGAGCAGAGACAGTGGGACACCACACAGCCGTAGGAACACTCAACACACAAGACGTCCCAAGTCCAAAAATTGTAATTTTCATTGATCCAAAGTCAGTCATAGATAAAGAGGGAGGAACAGAAAATGATACCAAAATAAGGATATCAAAAGCAAGAGGAGCTTCTGTTGCACTGGGAAACATATGGAAGTCCAAAGAAATTAGGTTAAATACAAAAATAAAAATTTTCAACTTCAGTGTTAAGTCAGTCCTATTATATGGCTGTGAAACATGGAGAACAACAAAATTGACAATCATGAAGATACAGACTTTCATTAATGGATGCTTACGCAGAATAAAAGGATGGGAATGGCAGGACAAAATCACTAACATAGAATTATGAAAATGTACCAGTCAAACACCAGTGGATAAAGACATACAGCGAAGACGATGTCGCTGGATAGGACACACACTGCGGAAGCCAACTGAGAGTATTACACAACAGGCCCTTTTTTGGAATCCCCAGGGGAAAATACAAAGAGGAAGACCAAGGAATTCTTGGAGAAGACAGACAGAAGCAGAGATGAAGATGATGGGGAAGTCATGGAACGATCTCTTAAAAAAATGGCAAGAAACAGAACGGAAAGTGTTTATCAAGACTCGGGGACATGAAATTGACATTCTCTGAAGGTCTTATCCGGCTGATCTTCCAGCACGTCAGCCACGCCCACCATGCCGGCAAGTTTTGGATCTTCGTGGTCGTCAGTAGAAGCTTTACCAAGAACCTCAGACAAACTTTAGTGGAAGTTACCAAGTGTATATGTTAGTCGTGGCTTATATCTTGGTGGTTGTCTGTGCTAACCATGGCTCATATCTTTGTGTGTGTATGTGATAGCCATGGTTCCTATCTTGGTGGGTGTCTGTGATAGCCATGGCTCAATTCTCGGTGTATATCCGTGCTAGTCGTAGCTCATATCTTAGTGGGAGTCTGTGATAGATGGCTGATATCTTGGTGGATGTATGTGCTGGCCATGGTTCATATCTTGGTGTGTGTCTTGGCTGGCCATGATTCATATCTTGGTGTGTGTCTGTGCTGGCCATTGTTCATATCTTGGTGTATATCCGTGCTAGCCATGGCTCATATCTTGGTGGGTATATGTGCTGGCCAAGGTTCATATCTTGGTGTGTGTCTGTGGTGGCCATGGTTCATAGCTTGGTGTATTTCCGTGCTAGCCATGGCTCATATCTTGATGTGTTTCAGTGCTAGTCATGGTTCATATCTTGGTATTTCCGTGAAGCCATGGCTCATATCTTAATGTGTTTCTGTGCTAGCCATGGCTCTTATCTTAGTGTGTTTCTGTGCTAGCCATGGCTCATCATATCTTGGCGTGTGTCATGTTAGTCATATCTCATATCTCGGTGTGTGTCCGAGTTAATCATATCTCATATCTTTGTGTGCATGTCTATGTTAGTCACATCTCATACCTTTGTGTGTGCATGTCTATGTTAGTAATGTTTCATATATTTGTGTGTATGTCTATGTTAGTCATATCTCATATCTTTGTGTGCATGTCTATGTTAGTCACATCTCCTATCTTTGTGAATGCATGTTTATGTTAGTCATGTCTCATATCTTTGTGTGTATCTGTGTTTAGTTATATCTAATATCTTAATGTGTGTATCTGTGTTAGTCATATCTCATATTTTAGAATGTGTCTGTGTTAGTCATATTTCATATCTTTATGTGTGTCAGTGTTAGTCATGTGTCATATATCTTGATGTGTGCCAGTGTTAGTCATGCCTCGTATCGCTGTGTGCATGTCTGTGTTGGTCATATCTCATATCTTTGTGTGTGCATGTCTGTGTTAGTCACCTCTAGTGACTCGGGCAGATGGTGCTCGTAAACCTGGTAGGGCCGACCATCTAAGGGCAGAATCCCCCTACAGAAAAGACAATCTGCTGCCTTGCAGGAAGATTGGGGACAATCAAAGGCTAAGGAAAGCAAATCTGAATAAAATGCTGGCTGAAATCGGATGCACTGGGCCACTGGCGAAGAATACAGTGCAACGTTTCAACAGGTATTCAATCAGAGTGGATCTAACAGACTCTAATTATGATGCTCTGTCTGTGGGGTCGATCAATTCACTTAAACAGACAGCTGTCTTCACGTGAGAGTCTGGAATCTTACTCTGATTGAGTCTTGATCGCAGAGAGAGAGAGAGAGAGAGAGAGAGAGAGAGAAAGTGTTTGTTGAAGACCCATGCTCCACAGGGACCTGAAAGGTAGAAGAAGAAAAAGAAAGTCAGTCATACAAGCAATGTCGAGTCCGAAATAGGATAAACTCCTTCAGGAAATAAAGAACAACATATGTCCGCTTTCTGAAAAGACAGAACTAGTGCAGCAGTGGGTACCAGCACATTGTGGCATCCCTGGAAATGAGAAAACAGATGAACCCACAAAAGCAGGTGGAAGCCTTCCACAGTCCAACAACCCCAGAGTCTCAAAGAAATAAACACAATCCTGAAGCATGCTGGGAAAACGGAAAATATGATCCAAAACAGGACAGGTTAAATAAACAATCTCAGCAGACATGAGCAGACCAAGATATTCGGATTCTGAGCTGGTAAATGTGGCATCACATTGAGAACACCTACACACGATAGGACTCAGTGACATTGCAACATGTGACTACCGCACATCCAGACAAGCTCCAGAACACATCCTACAGGACTGCATCACCCTCAACACCCTAAGAACATAAAAAAAAAGTAAAGTACCCCCGTCACGCCAAGTGGTGTATAGGGAATATGGTGTTAGTGACCATAAATTTTAAGGACCTTCGGCACATGATTTTTGGGGTAATGTGGTCGGTATTACGCCCGTGCCGCTTCACTTTCCCAGAAAAAAAATCCGGTACCCATTAAAGGCTGGGTGAACCCGGAAGCCGTCGGTTGGGATCGAACCCTACCCCTGGTCCTTTACCCTAGGGACATGGTCAGCAGAAATAACACAGCATGACAAGCTAGGGGGAACCGGTGAAGACCTCAAACGTCTTGTTTGTGACCGAAGCTGGTCTAAACGTCTACATGTATAGCCATTGCTGATCGCTGAAGATGAGGAAGATAACGATGAAGATAAAAAAAGTAGAAAAAGGTGATAAAGAAGAAGAGGAATGCTGAACATAGTAAGTTTGCTTTACGATGCTCGTTATTGAGGCTTTACGGTAATTTTTACCTGCTTTACAGTAATTTTTAGCTTCTTTACGGTAAATTTTTACCTGCTTTACAGTAATTTTTAAACTGCTTTACGGTGATTTTTACCAGCTTTACGATAATTTGTACCTGCTTGACAGAAATTTTAAACTGCTTTACGGTGGTTTTTACCTGCTTTACGATAATTTTTCACCTGCTTTACGATGATTTTTACCTGCTTTACGATAATTTTACCTGCTTTACGGTGATTTTTACCTGCTTTACGATGATTTTTACCTGCTTTACGGTAATTTGTACCTGCTTTACGATAAATTTAACTGCTTTACGGTGATTTTTACCTGCTTTACGGTGATTTTTACCTGCTTTACGATGATTTTTACCTGCTTTACCGTGCTTTTATGCATGTTTGCGTTGTTTATTGAGGCATGCCGTGGCCCTTACTTTAGTTATTTCTTCTAAAAATGTTTTGAGAATTCTGTGTGTGATGTTGTTTCCCCCGTAGTTGTTCCCCGTGTATTGTGTGTGATTTTAGACGTAACGCTAGATTTCTTTTGTTTGTTCTGCTTTTTACTCTCAATTGCCAAAATGGCCTTTCTCTGTTCTGCTCTCATTTGATTTCAGAATGAGCCAAAACAACATAATCGATATATACGTTAAGATATAGTAAGCGGCTAACTTTATGTAATCGCCCAGCTCAGACTGAAACACATAAATCTGGTTCGTATCGATTTTCATATAGAAAATCTGTTTCGATTTTTGTCTGTGTAACCCCCCGTCATATGTAGAAATCCCACGCTCCAGTGACCAGAACTACCTAGTTCTGCATTCCGATAAATGCCATATTTATCGCATGTGCAATATCTGTGCAGTTTGTGAACAATATATTTCGTCTTTTGATCATGTTAACAAATATTTCAATTTATAACGGATGTTTTGTGTATTCGTGTGAAGTTATTTAAAAGCAAATACATATTTATAGTTTATGTTCCAGCTGTTTTATTATAAATAGTGAATTTGCATTTATATTTCAGCTGTGGCTTCAAATGTAAAGTTTATAAAGTACAGGTAGAATATATGATTGTATATGTTTGAGGTAATAGAGACGACAGTTTTCTAAATATAATCTCTTCTTTCTTCATTACTTCTTCATTGCTTCTTCATTATTTCTTCATTGCCTTCTTTCTTCTCTTCATTTTAGAAACTTACTTCTTTTCCTTCTCTATTACTTCTTGTCATAATCAGATCGCATGTCCTTTGCAGAACGTTGTGATCGCTACAGCCCGTCTGAAAGAATCTCTGTCTCTAGCCAGATCTCCCACAGAACGTTGCATTCACCACAGCCCGTCTGAAAGAATCTCTGTCTCTAGCCAGATCTCCCACAGAACGTTGCACTCACCACAGCCAGTCTGAAAGAATCTCTGTCTCTAGCCAGATCTCCCACAGAATGTTGCATTCAACACAGTCCGTCTGAAAGAATCCCTGTCTCTAGCCAGATCTCCCACTGAACGTTACATTTACCACAGTCGGTCTGAAAGAATCTCGTCTCTAGCCAGATCTCCCACTGAACGTTACATTTACCACAGCCCGTCTGAAAGAATCTCTGTCTCTAGCCAGATCTAACACAGAACGTTGCATTCACCAAATCCTGTCTGAAAGAATCTCTGTCTCTAGCCAGATCTCCCACTGAACGTTACATTTACCACAGTCGGTCTGAAAGAATCTCGTCTCTAGCCAGATCTCCCACTGAACGTTACATTTACCACAGTCGGTCTGAAAGAATCTCGTCTCTAGCCAGATCTCCCACTGAACGTTACATTTACCACAGCCTGTCTGAAAGAATCTCTCTAGCCAGATCTCCTATAGAACGTTACATTCACCACAGCCAGTCTGAGAGAATCTCTGTCTCTAGCCAGATCTCCTACGGAACGTTACATTCACCACAACCAGTCTGAAAGAATCCCTATCTCTAGCCAGATCTCCCACATAACGTTGCATTTACCACAGCCCGTCTGTGAGAATCTCTGTCTCTAGCCAGATCTCCCACAGAACGTTGCATTCACCACAGCCAGTCTGATAGAATCCCTATCTCTAGCCAGATCTCCCACAGAACGTTGTATTCATCACAGCCTGTCTGAAGGAATCTCTGTCTCTAGCCAGATCTCCCACAGAACGTTGTATTCATCACAGCCTGTCTGAAGGAATCTCTGTCTCTAGCCAGATCTCCCACAGAACGTTGCATTCACCAAATCCTGTCTGAAAGAATCTCTGTCTCTAGCCAGATCTCCCACAGAACGTTGCATTCACCAAATCCTGTCTGAAAGAATCTCTGTCTCTAGCCAGATCTCCCACAGAACGTTGCATTCACCAAATCCTGTCTGAAAGAATCTCTGTCTCTAGCCAGATCTCCCACAGAACGTTGCATTCACCAAATCCTGTCTGAAAGAATCTCTGTCTCTAGCCAGATCTCCCACAGAACGTTGCATTCACCACAGCCAGTCTGATAGAATCCCTATCTCTAGCCAGATTTCCCACAGAACGTTGTATTCATCACAGCCAGTCTGAAAGAATCTCTGTCTCTAGCCAGATCTCCAACAAAACGTTGCATTCAACACAGTCCGTCTGAAATAATCTGTCTCTAGCCAGATCTCCCACTGAACGTTACATTTACCACAGCCTGTCTGAAAGAATCTCTCTAGCCAGATCTCCCATAGAACGTTACATTCACCACAGCGAGTCTGAAAGAATCTCTGTCTCTAGCCAGATCTCCCACAGAACATTACATTCACCACAGTCCGTCTGAAAGAATCCTTATCTCTAGCCAGATCTCCCACAGAACATTACATTCACCACAGTCCGTCTGAAAGAATCCTTATCTCTAGCCAGATCTCCCATAGAACATTACATTCACCACAGTCCGTCTGAAAGAATCCTTATCTCTAGCCAGATCTTCCATAGAACATTACATTCACCAAAGCCAGCCTGAAAGAATCTCTGTCTCTCGTCAGATCTTCTAGAGAACATTGCATTCATCACAGTCCGACTGAAAGAATTTCTGTCTCTAGCCAGATCTCATGCTTATTCTCTTGTCATGTTCAAGGTCTCCTTGACGTCTTGAAACCATCTTTTTATTGGTCTGCCTCTCATGCGTAGCCCATTAACACCAACTTCGATTACTGTTCTTTCCAGTCTGCTGCGTCTTTTATCGTGTACATGGCATTTAACTTTTCTCTGTAGAATGGTGTTTATAAACCAGTTCTATGTAATGTTTCAATCTGTTAATATGTCTTCATTGCCCTTTTTTTATTATCCAAAGTAACTTAAGGATTTTTCTATACCATTTTGTTACGAAACTCCATTGTTAAGTCAGTCCTATTATATGGCAGTGAAACATGGAGAACAACAAAAGCGACAATCATGAAGAAACATACCTTTTTCAGAATTATTGAAAAATACCAGTGGATAAAGAGATACAGCTAAGACAATGGTGCTGGATAGGACACACACAATGAGGAAGCCTACTGAGAGTATTACAGAACAATCTCTTTTTTGAAATCCCCATGGAAAAAGAAAAAAAGAATAAGACTAAAATATATTTAGAGATGAAGATGATTGGGTAGACATAGAATGATTTTAAAAGAATGGCAAGAAACAGAACGACTTGGAAAGTGTTTGTTGAAGACCTATGCTTCACAGGGAGCTGAAAGTGTTTGTTGAAGACCTATGCTCCACAGGGAGCTGAAAGTGTTTGTTGAAGACCTATGCTCCACAGGGAGCTGAAAGTGTTTGTTGAAGACCTATGCTCCACAGGGAGCTGAACTTGTTTGTTGAGGACCTATGCTCCACAGGGAGCTGAAAGTGTTTGTTGAAGACCTATGCTCCACAGAGAGCTGAAAATGTTTGTTGAAGACCTATGCTCCACAGAGAGCTGAAAGTGTTTGTTGAAGATCTATGCTCCACAGGGAGCTGAAAGTGTTTGTTGAAGACCTATGCTCCACAGAGAGCTGAACTTGTTTTTTGAGGACCTATGCTCCACAGGGAGCTGAAAGTGTTTGTTGAAGACCTATGCTCCACAGAGAGCTGAACTTGTTTGTTGAGGACCTATGCTCCACAGGGAGCTGAGAGTGTTTGTTGAAGACCTATGCTCCACAGAGAGCTGAAAGTGTTTGTTGAAGACCTATGCTCCACAGAGAGCTGAAAGTATTTGTTGAAGACCTATGCTCCACGGGGAGCTGAAAGTGTTTGTTGAAGACCTATGCTCCACAGAGAGCTGAACTTGTTTGTTGAAGACCTATGCTCCGCAGGGAGCTGAAAGTGTTTGTTGAAGACCTATTCTCCACAGGGAGCTGAAAGTGTTTGTTGAAGACCTATGCTCCACAGTGAGCTGAAAGTGTTTGTTGAAGACCTATGCTCCACAGGGAGCTGAAAGTGTTTGTTGAAGACCTATGCTCCACAGGGAGTTGAAAGTGTGTGTTGAAGACCTATGCTCCACAGGGAGTCTAAAGGTAGAAGTAGAATAATATGCTGTTTCCAATGGATGCACATTCTTCTACCCTGTTTGTGAAATTCTATTACTTCTCACATTTAGTAATAAATTACCTCTGATTTTAACATGTCTCTTTCATCAGGATTTATTCATTCTTTGTTCCTTGTTCGCTTAACCGCACTGGTTAGTTTGTTTTTAATTTTGGCTACATTGGGTAGTTTTTGTTTTGGCCACACTGGTTAGTCTTTGTTCCGCTATACTGGTTAGTTTTTATTTTGGTTAAATTGGTTAGTATTTGTTTTTAGCTACACTGGCTAGTTTTTGTTCTGCGACATTGGTTATTTGTTGGCTATTTGTTGGTTATTTGTTGGTTCTGACTAAAGAATCTCTACCTCCAGCCAGATCTCCCACAGAAAGTTGCATTTATTACATCTCGTCTGAAAGAATCTCTGTCTCTAACCACATCTCCCACATAAAGTTGCATTTATTACACCTCGTATGAAAGAATCTCTGTCTCTAACCACATCTCCCACAGAAAGTTGCATTTATTACACCCTGTCTGAAAGAATCTCTGTCTCTAACCACATCTCCCATAGAAAGTTGCATTTATTACATCTCATCTGAAAGAATCTCTGTCTCTAACCACATCTCCCACAGAAAGTTGCATTTATTACACCTCATCTGAAAGAATCTCTGTCTCTAACCACATCTACAACAGAAAGTTGCATTTATTACATCTCATCTGAAAGAATCTCTGTCTCTAACCACATCTCCCACAGAAAGTTGCATTTATTACACCTCATCTGAAAGAATCTCTGTCTCTAACCACATCTCCCACAGAAAGTTGCATTTATTACATCTCATCTGAAAAAATCTCTGTCTCTAACCACATCTCCCACATAAAGTTGCATTTATTACATCTCATCTGAAAGAATCTCTGTCTCTAACCACATCTCCCACAGAAAGTTGCATTTACTACATCTCATCTGAAAGAATCTCTGTCTCTAACCACATCTCCCACAGAAAGTTGCATTTATTACATCTCATCTGAAAGAATCTCTGTCTCTAACCACATCTCCCACAGAAAGTTGCATTTATTACATGTCATCTGAAAGAATCTCTGTCTCTAACCACATCTACAACAGAAAGTTGCATTTATTACATCTCATCTGAAAGAATCTCTGTCTCTAGCCACATCTCTGTAACTTCTTCTGTTTTCATATTCAAGGTCACTTTGATGTCTTGAAACCACCTTCATCTTGGTCTGCCTGGCCACCCTGACGGACAACAAATAACCAGTTAAGCCAGAGCAATAAAAAACCAGTGCAGCTAGAGCAGCAAATAAGTGTAGCCAGAGCAACAAATAACCAATGTAGCTAAACCAACTAACCAGTGTAAAAAAGAATAACAAATAACCAGAGTAGCCGGATTAACAAATAACCAGTTTAATCAGAGCAACAATAGCCAATGTAGCCAGAGCAACAAATAACCAGAATAACAAAAAACTCATTGTGCTATATTAGAGAATGTAAAAGTAAAGTGTCCCCGTCACGCCAAGTAGCGTATAGGGAATATGGTGTTAGTGACCATACATTTTACAGACCTTCGGCACATTATTTTTGGGGTAATGTGGTCGGTATTACGCCCGTGCCGCTTTACTTTCCCAGAAAAAAATCCGGTACCCATTAAAGTCTGGGTGAACCGAAAGCCGTCGGTTGGGATAGAACCCTACCTCTTGTCCTTTGTAGTCCAGTTCAATAACCACTGAGCTATCGCGGCTAAAGAGTGGAGAAGAAAGAAGAAAAGAAAGAGCCACAAGGCGTGTTAGCGGTCAGTGCTCCATTCCGCAGAGAAACATGGTCGACACAATTTTGAGGAATCTGGTCATTATTACGCCAGAACCGTCTTTGTATCCCACAGAAAAGTCCGGTACCAATTTCCAAAACTAAAAGCTCTTGATCCAGGTGAACCTGTTGTCCTCCATAGACCAGTCAACTAACCTCTACTCTACACAACATCGTTAGAAAACAGAAGTAATGGTCAGGGTGTCCGGTTAGCGCAATCGATAGGCGGTTGGCTTACCACGGCAACAGCCGGGGTTCGTACCCTGGCGAGGACACCTGGGTTTTACTAATTCCCTAAAAATTAGTACCTCTGAAGTCGGAGTAAATCTGCCTGCATGGCGAGGGGCATCCTGTAATGGGATAAAACAGACTTTACACGCAAAATTCAGTCCCACAAAATTGAGTGGGTGGGACTTAGTCAGAGGTCAAAGCTGACGAAAGCGAACGAACGAACGAGAAGTAATGGTCATATCCAAGAAACAATCATCATCATCTTGTAACTTGCTTGCGTTCGCCCGATGACTAAATGAGTACACTTATTCATCATCCGCCCTTAAAAGGACGGTAAGTTGGAGTGTCTGCGTTGTGGTTTGCAGTATAACTGTGATATTTGCGCCTTTCGGCCCAACACATCCGACTTCAGCACGACATTTTTGAGCACCGGGTTGTCTTCCCTCGCTTGGCCAGACTAGACAGGTTAGTCTGTTACTAGAGGCACCACGGAGAGGTGGAGCAGGGTCTGGATGGCTCTGGTTCACCGATCCCGGCACAAGCCATCAGCTGTGGGTCGCTGCCAACTTCCAGCTCTGCTGCTGTGAGGCGCGCCTTCGTCTCCATCTTGTAACTTAAAAATGAACAGACAAACCTGGAACAAGTGCAACGAGTCAAATACATGGGTACAATAATAACATCAGTTGGAAGATGCACCACAGAAATAAAAAAAAGTGGAATAACTCAGGCCAAAACAAAATTTCAGAAAATGAAAAAACGTCTTGTCCAACAAGTCTATGTCAATAGGGTTGAGAAAAAGTGTTTATCGACGATTAGAGGCCACAGAGATGGGATTTCTCAGAGAGGAATGTTGAAAGTTCACGGAACAGTTAAGAAAACTAACGAGGAAGGGGCCGACACAAAAAAAGAACTCCTAAAAAACATCAGAAGGAAACAATCGACATTTTTTCGGGCACATCATGAGAAGATGACAGTTGGCCTACATTGTTTCATCATCAAGTACCGGACCTGCTGGCGAAGGTGATCATGTCTCTCCACAATTTTGATCACGACGATTATTTATCATTTATGTTGTTGACCTTCTGCCAAGCCATTCTTTTAAGCTGTCTCGCATCTTTTCTCTTTGCTTCCCTCTAACTCTTCGTCCCTCAACTATCACAGTTGTTACAAAATATTCCAGTTGTTCTCTTCTCATTACATGGCCAATAAATGATGATTGTCTCTTTCTAATATTGCAAATTAGCTATCTTTATTTGCTTTGGCCTCTTTCAGAACGTTTTCATTGCTCTTCTTAGCTGTCCATGGTATTCTCAACATTCTTTTGTAAAACCATATTTCTACAGACTCCAGTGATTTTCTTGTCTGTTGTCTTATTGTCCATGATTCACATGCATAAGTTAAGACTGGCTCTACATAATATTTAAGAACTCTTTACTTAGTTACAACTGGCAAAATCGCCCGTGCGCTACCGGGGCCCGAAAGGGGAGTAAAGAATAGTGGCGCTGTACCCTACCAGGCATGTTCGTAAGAGGCAAGAAAGGAGGGTTGGGCATGGGACTGGCTATCCCATGGTGTAAAAAAATAAGCCGAAAAAAACTTCACAAACATGGACAAGTCAACGAAAGAAAAAGTTAATCCGCCATCCAGGAAAGAGAAGGAGTCTCTGTCTAAGAGACGTATGACGCAAGCTGGAGAAAGCTGCAAGGAGTCCGGGTTGCCGACTCACCCTTTGTCTACCAGGAAATCCTCCATAATTGGCACCTGGAAAGTTCGTACTCTAAACGAACAAGGAAAAGCTGCACAGGTAGCAGCAGAAATGACAAACTACAAGATAGATATTCTGGGAATGTTTGAAACAAGATGTCTAGAAACGGGTAAAATAAAACTAAATACAGAGGAGATGATTTTATCATCAGGACACCAGGAACCTGGAGCACAACATAGTGAAGGGGTAGCTATAATGCTATCAAGGAATGCACAGAAGACACTAATATAATGGGAAGCAGTAGGGCCGAGGCTAATGAGAGCAACATTTAAAACAACCAAAAACAAAATAAAATTACACATTACCCAATGCTATGCACCTACCAACGATAAGGATGATTTAGTTAAAGATGATTTCTATAAACAGCTACAATGTCAGATGGATGCAAGACGAGCCAAGGATATTATAATCTTGATGGGAGACCTAAATGCTAAAGTAGGCGCCCTTAATCAAGTGAGTCTAGGAGGAACGATATTCCAACATAAAAGAATACAAAAAGCTACATGGGTGTCACCAGATCATAGAACGGAAAATCAAATTGATCACATATGTATTAATAATAAGTTTAAGTCATCCTTACAGGATGTAAAAGTATATAGAGGGGCAGATGTAGCTTCTGATCATCATCTTCTGATAGCCAGACTTAAACTTAAACTAAAAAGGTATACTACAACGAATAAGGGTAGAAAGTATTACAATGTAAGGTTCCTTAAAGAACAAGGAATTAAAGATAAATTCGCAGTCACAATATCAAACAAATACCAAGTCCTCCAACAACTAGAAAATACAATAAATATAGAAGATCATTGGAAACAGGTAAAAGATATATGGAAAGAGACATGCGAAGAAACACTAGGGAAAAGAGAACGCCAGAATAAGGCATGGATGACAGCAGAGACCCTGGACAAAATTAAAGAAAGAAAGAACAAGAAAGCAGACATAAATAAAAGCAAAACAAGAAGTAATAAAGCCAAGACACAGGAAGCTTACACAGAGGTGAACAAAGAAGTGAGAAGATGCATTAAAAGGGATAAGAGGAAATATATAGATGAACTAGCTAAAGAGGCAGAAGAAGCAGCAAATAAAGGGAATATGAAAGAACTGTACAACAGCACAAAGAAATTAGGTGGAAAATACAAACAGATCAACGCCTTTATCAAAGATAAGAAAGGAAATCTGCTTAGTAATATAAAGGAACAAATGGAGAGATGGAAGGAGCACTTTGAAGAACTTTTGAACAGACCTGGCTCAAATAATCCTCCAGATATACTACCAGCAGAAGAAGAGTTACACGTTAACTGTGGAAAACCAAGCAAAGAAGAAATAATGAAAGCCATCAAATTATTAAAAGATGGTAAAGCCACAGGACCAGATGAAATTCCTTCGGAAGCCATCAAAGCAGATATTAACACCTCTACCAAGATGTTACATAATCTATTAGATACAATTTGGGAGAGGGAAGAAATACCTAAAGACTGGAAAGAAGGTTATATGATCAAACTACCAAAGAAAGGAAGTTTACAGGAGTGCACAAATTATAGGGGAATTATGCTACTATCAGTGCCAGGAAAAAATATTAGGCAGAATCATTCTGGAGAGACTAAAGGAGGCTATAGAGAAACATTTGAGAGATGAACAAGCAGGTTTTAGGAAGAACAGATCATGTGCTGATCAAATAACTACTCTACGTATAATAGTTGAACAAAGTTTAGAACTAAAATCCCCACTTTATATTGGATTCATAGATTACGAAAAGGCATTTGATAGTTTAGACAGAAGAATGCTTTGGAAGTTGCTGAGTCATTACGGAATCCCCATAAAGATAAAACAATGTATGAAAGAACAAAATGTAGTGTGGTGCATGAAGGACAGATTACAGAAGCATTTGAAATAAGAACGGGAGTAAGGCAGGGATGTCTTCTGTCTCCATTTCTCTTTCTACTGGCCATAGATTGGATTATGAAAATAACTCAAAACAAACGAAATAAAATCCAGTGGTCACTGACCAAAAAACTTGATGATTTAGACTTTGCTGATGACATAGCTCTCCTATCACACAGACATCAACAGATGCAGGATAAAATGAACATACTTGATGAGAGATCACAACAGCTAGGACTGAAGATTAATAGAGATAAGACTAACATTATGAGAATTAATACAGTTGGCAATAACCAAATAAAACTAGGAGAATTACCTCTATTAGATGTACAATCTTACATATATCTGGGCAGTAATATAGATAAAGAGAGAGGAACAGAAAATGATACCAAAATAAGGATATCAAAAGCAAGAGGAGCTTTCATTGCACTGGGAAACATATGGAAATCCAAAGAAATTAGGTTAAATACAAAAATAAAAATTTTCAACTCAAATGTTAAGTCGGTCCTATTATATGGCTGTGAAACATGGAGAACAACAAAATTGACAATTACGAAGATACAGACTTTCATTAATGGATGTTTACGCAGGATAAAAGGATGGAAATGGCAGGACAAAATCACTAACATAGAATTATGGAAATGTACCAGTCAAACACCAGTGGATAAAGAGATACAGCGAAGACGATGGCGCTGGATAGGACACACACTACGGAAGCCAACTGAGAGTATTACACAACAGGTCCTTTTTTTGGAATCCCCAGGGGAAAAGACAAAGAGGAAGACCAAGGAATTCTTGGAGAAGACAGATAGAAGCAGAGATGAAAATGATGGGGAAGACATGGAGTGATCTTAAAAGAAGTGCAAAGGACAGAACGACTTGGAAAGTGTTTGTTGAAGACCTATGCTCCACTGGGAGCTAAAAAGGTAGAAGAAGAAGAACTGGCAAAATACAGGGAAAGATCACATATAACAAAGAGAAAAGATACTGGATAGCTCGATGTCATGGCATGGAAAACAGTCAACAACAAGACTGATACGATGCACGAAGGATATAAAAATTATAGAACATGATCGTCTACCGGTCAGGCGCATAATGATGATGACTCTACAAACAGGTCAAAGTTTAGAGATATTTCTACCGGCAGCCATTTTGTTGTTGTGTATGTCGGCCTGAGACCGTTTAACTCTCGACTTGCGGGAGGTAAATGAGGCGTCACGCTGTCAAGGCTGATATCTCACCAACTTGATCAGCCAGGACTATTTGTCACGATAACTGACGATTATTTTCACACACTGTGATCTGGTGACGGATCATTGAAATACGGATGTCACGGAACAGAAGCCATGTTGTTGACGCCAATTACAAAATGGTTGCACCGAAACAATAGGTTCGGTTATTCCCAGTAGATTCACCATAATTGTCGTCTAGCTTCTCCATATTTACCTCCCATGATGGCTAGTCTGAATTGTTTTTTTTAATGTCCAGCGCGAGATGGCAGCGCCTGCAACAGTCAATCCCAGCTCGTTCTATGACCTCCTCCTCTCCCATGTTTATCTGGATCTATCATCATCAAGTGCCACGCCTACTAGCGTAGATGACCATGTCTCTCCACAAATTTCGAACTCGACAGTTATTTATCATTTCTGTTGTTGACCTTCTGCCAAGCCATTCTCTTAAGCTGTCTGCTATCTTTTCTCTTTGCTGCCCTCTATCTCTTCGTCCATCAGTTTTCCCAGTTGTTACAATATATTCCAGTTGTTCTCTTGTTATTACATGGCCAGGAAATTATGATTGTTTCTTCCTAATATTGGAAATTAGCTTTCTTTTTGCTTTGGCCTCTTACATAACGTTTTCATTATTCCTCGTAGCTATCTCAACATTCTTCTGTAAAAACACATTTCTACAGCCTCCAGTGACTTTCTTGTTTGTTGTCCTATTATCCAAGAAGCACATCCATATGTGTAAGAGCATGTATAAGGAATGGTATAACATCATTTGAGACTGTGCTAAGGCAAAACATACAAGAGAAAAGACTCATGAAAAAGGATGGAAAACCCTCTGGATCAGTGGGTCTGACTTGTTCATTCTGTGGCCGTGTGTGTTTGTAAAAAATTGGTTGAATTAGCCACGAGAGAAGCTGTTCGACAAAAACAAAACTTAAAAAAAATACACAATAGCCCTCATTAGACCGTCTGACAAGACGAAAAGGGCCATATAAACTTGAGAGCAGAAAAAAAGTTCTTTCTACAGATGCTGATGCGCATAACGTAGTTATAAATAGCCGAGGAAGTTTCGGTAATCAGACATGGTTTCACTTTCACTTTTAACGCTTCTAATTGGCTGGAGCTAAAAATAACCCATGAAACCGCATTCCTATAGCGGTAGCACCCGCTATATTATTTTGACTCCAATTTTTTAATGTCAAGGTCGTTAATACTTGGTCCGGTTAGAGGAAAAATGTACCGCTAGCTATTAGAGGTTTCAATGTAGAGTATTTTTGGTTTCATTCACAAACGTCATAGTGGCCAGAGGAAAACCTTGCTTTAATAAATGCAAATCAAAGCAAATAAATCATATTGGCCTACGAAATGTGTAATAGAATATTCGAAAATTTGCAATATAATTATGACAAAGATATAATAAATTATCATCTACTTTTGTATTTCGTTAATATATTCAGGCTACCGGTGATAGCTGCAGTAGCCGAGAGAATACGTCACTGTCTTCTATATCTTCCCCCTCTATCTCTCTCTCCCCCTCATTCTCATCCCTCTTTCTCCCCTCTCCTGCCTCCCTTCTTCTTCTTCTTCTTCTTCTTCTTCTCTCTCTCTCTCTCTCTCTCTCTCTCTCTCTCTACATGTATTTGATTGATTTTATGATTTAGAGAAATAGAAGAGTCTCTATGTAATTGTCGTTCATCTCAACAACGATATTTCCAAACTTTCGGTTGTGGATCTTCGACTACTTAAGTACGTCTGTTATTGTTGTGTCGCACATTCAGACTTTTCCAGCCGAAAACGTCAGAGCTAGACGGACAGACCTGCGATCAAATAAATACTGTAAACATTGCTAGTGTGGAGAAACAGCAACTATTTTTAGTATATGACGCAATGATTGGAGGTAACGACAAATGATTGGCCACTTTCAGCTTTGATTATTATTTTCTTGCTGTTGATTGGTCAAAGTATGGACCCTGGGGACCCCCGTATACCAGCCATGCCGTACATGGATGATGAGTTTGATGAGTACTACGTGGCACTCTTCTACAGGCTCATGGGCCGGAATGTTGACTTGCCAGGTTGGTCGTCTCCATGTGCTTGTTGTGTGATTATGTGTGAGTCTTCTTCTTCTATCTTTCAGCTCCCAGTGGAGCATAGGTCTTCAACAAACACTTTCAGCTCCCAGTGGAGCATAGGTCTTCAACAAACACTTTCAGCTCCCTGTGGAGCATACTCGTAGGTCTTCAACAAACACTTTCAGCTCCCTGTGGAGCATAGGTCTTCAACAAACACTTTCAGCTCCCTGTGGAGCATAGGTCTTCAACAAACACTTTCAGCTCCCTGTGGAGCATAGGTCTTCAACAAACACTTTCAGCTCCCAGTGGAGCATAGGTCTTCAACAAACACTTTCAGCTCCCTGTGGAGCATAGGTCTTCAACAAACACTTTCAGCTCCCTGTGGAGCATAGGTCTTCAACAAACACTTTCAACTCCCAGTGGAGCATAGGTCTTCAACAAACACTTTCAGCTCCCAGTGGAGCATAGGTCTTCAACAAACACTTTCCAAGTCGTTCTGTTTTTAGCCATTCTTTTAAGATCATTCCATGTCTTCCCCATCATTTTCATCTCTGCTTCTACCTGTCTTCTCTAAGAATTCCTTGGTCTTCCTCTTTGTCTTTTCCCCTGGGGATTCCAAAAAAGGGATTGTTGTGTAATACTCTCAGTTGGCTTCCGCAGTGTGTGTCCTATCCAGCGCCATCGTCTTCGCTGTATCTCTTTATCCACTGGTGTTTGACTGGTACATTTCCATATTTCTATGTTAGTGATTTTATCCTGCCATTTCCATCCTTTTATTCTGTGTAAGCATCCATTAATGTCTGTATCTGTATAAGTCTGTATCTTCGTGATTGTCAATTTTGTTGTTATTATGTGTGAGTGTGCCGTTGTTTTTCATTGTGTGTGATTTTGTGTATGGTGTAGAAACAAGAACATTAGACAAGAAAACAGAGCAAAACAATTGAAGCCTTTCAAATGTGGATATATAGAAGAATAGGTAGAATTGGATGGGAAGAAAAGAAAACAAACGATGAAGTTTTAAAACAATTAAAAATGAAAATAGAACGACTAAACACAATTAGAACAAGACAAATTAAATTTGTGGTGCATGTTAAAAGACACAACTGTCTACTAAAAGTAATCTTAGAGGGGAAAATACTGGGTAAAAGAGACAGAGGCTGACCAAGACTAACATGGATGAGTAACATCAAAAGATGGATAGTCAGAATATGATAACATACACCATCAAAGCAAGAGACAGAACGGAACGGCGCTCCCTGGTAGCCAACCTTCGTTGCGAATACGGCACTCGATGATGGTGAAAGATAAAATACGAACTTTGTCACATCTCGAACATGCTGTATGGAGAATATTGTGTTTTTGTCCATTAACTTTTTCAAAATTACAAGCAGGGCTATTTCCATTCAGCCAATACCAGTGTTCATGACGATCTGTGTTTACCCAGGTCCGCCACTCGCATGTTCTTTACAATTAAGACATCATGCAACAGCCGCCGTGACAATTAAGCAAAGGTCTCCGAGCGATGTGTAAAAATTGACAATTTCATTAACTGTAGAATTGATTCATTGGCTTGTGGTGGGCAAGCGTTGCCTCATGCTACATCAGTCTGTCTGTCTGTATGTCTACCTGACTGCCTGTCTGTATGTATGTCTACCTGACTATCTGTCTCTCTGTATGTATGTCTACCTGACTGTCTGTCTGTCTGCCTTTCTGTTTATCTATTTCTCTATCTGTATATCTGCCTTTCTGTCTGTCTGTTTGTCTGCCTTTCTGCTTATCTATCTCTCTGTCTCTCTGTCTGTATATCTGCCTTTCTGTATGTCTGTCTGTATATCTACCTGACTCTGTCTATCTGTCTGCCTTTCTGCTTATCTATCTCTCTATCTTTATTCTGCCTTTCTGTCTGTCTGTCTGTTTGTCTGCCTTTCTGCTTGTCTGTCTATTTATCTATCAACCTTTTTATATGTCTGTCTGTCCATCAGTCTGATGTCTGTTTGTCTATATTTCTGCTGTCAGTCAGTCTGTCTTTCTACATTACTCTCTTTCTCTGCCTGTCTGACTGTCTGCCTTTCTGCTTTTATGTCTACCTGTCTGTCTTTCTGTCTGCCTTTCTGCTTCTCTGTCTACCTATCTGTCAATCTGTCGTCTGTTTGTCTATCTACCTGTCTGCTCTCTGTATGTCTTCTTGTCTTTCTCTGTGCCTTTCTGTCTGTCTATCTGACCGCCATTTTATATGTCTGTATTTCTGTATGTCTGCCTATCGGTCTGTCTGTCTATTTGTCTATCTATCTATTTGTCTATCTTTTTATCTGTCTGTATGTCTATATGTCTGCTGTAAGTCTGTCTTTCTGTCTTACTCTCTGCCTTTCTGTCTGTCTGCTTTTCTGCTTGTCAAACTATCTGTCTGTCTATCTGTCTGTCGACCTGTCTGTCCAACCGTCTGCTGTTTGTCTATCTATCTATCTGCTGTTCTGTCTTCTTGCCTTTCTATGTGCCTTTTCTGTCTGTCCATCTGACCGCCTTTCTATATGTCTGCCTTTCTGTATGTCTGCCTATCTGCATGTCTGTCTATCTGTCTGCCTATCTATCCTTCCACCAACCAACCAACCAACCAACCAACCAACCAAATAACCAACCTACTTACCTACCTACCTACCTACCTACCTACCTACCTACCTACCTACCTACCTACCTACCTACCTACCTACCTACCTACCTACCTACCTACCTACCTACCTACCTACCTACCTACCTACCTACCTACCTACTTACCTACCTACCTACATACATACATACATAACTGCCTACATACCTACCTACCTACCTACATACATACATACCTGCCTACCTACCTACCTACCTATCTACCTACCTACCTGCCTACATACATACCTGCCTACCTACCTACCTACCTACCTACCTACCTACCTACCTACCTACCTACCTACCTACCTACATACATAATACATACCTGCCTACCTACCTACATACCTACCTACCTACCTACATACATACATACCTGCCTACCTACCTACCTACCTACCTACCTACCTACATACATGCCTGCCTACCTACCTACCTACCTACCTGCCTACCTGCCTACCTACCTACCTACCTACCTACCTACCTACCTGTCTACCTACCTACCTACCTACCTACATACATACCTGCCTACCTACCTACCTACCTACCTACCTACCTACCTACCTACCTACATACATACATACATACCTGCCTACCTACCTACCTACCTACCTACCTACCGGCCTACCTACCTACCTACCTACCTACCTACCAACCTACATACATATATACCTGCCTACCTACCTACATACCTACCTACCTACCTACCTACATACATACATACCTGCCTACCTACCTACCTACCTACCTACATACATACCTGCCTACCTACCTACCTACCTACCTACCTACCTACCTACCTACCTGCATACCTACCTACCTACCTACCTACCTACATACATACATACCTGCCTACCTACCTACCTACCTACCTACCTACCTGCCTACCTACCTACCTACCTACATACATGCATACCTACCTACCTACCTACCTACCTACCTACCTACCTGCCTGCCTACCTACCTACCTACCTACCTACCTGCCTGCCTGCCTACCTACCTGCCTTCCTACCTACCTACCTACCTACCTACCTACCTGCCTGCCTACCTACCTACCTGCCTACCTACCTACCTACCTACCTACCTACCTATATACATACTAAATAATCTGTCTGTCCATTCTACCATTTAGCTCGTATGTCCGCCACCGCTATCTACACAATATATATATGTATATAGCTCTATTGACCTTCGAGCCGTAGCCGGCCCATAAGGTATACACCCAGATACTCTTTCTCTTATCTAAATTTTTATTCTAACAGTTTTCAATCCTTGTAAATGCCTTTTATCAAATCTCGCCATTTGTCTCTGTTCTGTGCAAGCAGCTCTATCTCATTGAGGGAGCCGATTCCTGCTGCTCTTGCCTCTCTCATCAATGTTCTTCTCAGTGACTCTCTACACAATATGTAGACGGGGATTATTTGATTAGAAAACACGGACATACTTTTATCTGGTAAACAAAACAATTATTGGTTATTTCTTCATTATGGTAAATATTTGACATCATCGCACTCTGGGAAGCACAAAGGTGGTCCGCTCCCAGTAGCAGAGAAAGGCTACAGAAGAATATGCATACCGATGAGTCCCGTGACTCACATACACTTCAAACTATCTCCCATGCTGCCACCTTCTCCCCTACTCGTTCCGTGCTCAGTTCTCGCAGTCCAAGTGCGATAGACTCATCAACTGAAGTCATTCCGTTCAATAGAATGTTCCCAGAAGAATAGAATTAACTCCCTTCGCCGCATACAGAGCATAATTACGTCCCTTTACACAAGAGACCGACATCATATCGCCCCACATTATCGTTAACTCTCACGCCCTGTTCCCTACTGCTCTTCTCCTTTGACAATTTTCCTTACAGAAGAACTAACAATATACCAGATAAAATGTATTCACAATTCTTTTCAACTTCCCTGAAAACTATTTCAAATAAGACAATGAAAGTGTTTAATATTTTAGCACGACTTTCTTCAATTAGCAAATTGCAAATGGAAGTTAACGAAACAAGCGCAGAGAACTGTTGCCTGACCTTGAGGGAAGTGAATATATAAAGATTATCTCCCCATGTACCTTCAGTTGTTGTTGAGCATAGAAGTTAATTTGGACGTTTATATTTTCTCATTTGGAGTTAAACATAATCTGGAGTGATATCCCCTGGAATAGGTATATCGTATTGTTTGTTTATAGACAGTGTTGTTTGTTGGACGTTATTTTTTTACTGCCTTGAATTTGTTGTAATTTAAGTCCATTCAGATTGTAATTGATTAATTGTTGTTTGAATGTAGGCATGTTAAGAAATAGCTTCCATAGTTACTTTGTAATAGTTTCAAGTCTTACATTCATTATAGAGTAAGTGGGAGAGTTGAAATGTGGATATGTAGAAGAATAGATAGAACTGGATGGAAGGAAAAGAAAACAAACGATGCAGTCTTAAAACAACTAAATGCAGAGTGTACTCATTCCCATCTTGTGCTATGAGTGTCAAACATGGTCATTCACGAATAAGCATAAAAGGTAGTCACAACAGGGATGAGATGTTTGAAAAAAAGTGTTTGGAGTGAGCAGGAGAGACAGAATCAGAAATGATGATGTAAGAGAGAGAGAGAGAGAGAGAGAGAGAGAGAGAGAGAGAGAGAGAGAGATATTGGACATTGAAGCAACACTAGACTACATGCATCATCATCAAGTACCATGCCTGCTGGCGTAGGTGATCATGTCTCTCCACAACTTTCGATCTCGACAGTTATTTATCATTTCAATTGTTGACCTTCCGCCAAGCCATTCTCTAAAGCTGTCTGGCATATTTTCTATTTCCTTCCCTCTATCTCTTCGTTTTTCAATTTCCCAGTTGTTACAATATATTCCAGTTGTTCCCTTCTCATTACATGGCCAAAAAATTATGGTTGTTTCTTCCTAATATTGGAAATTAGCTCTCTTTTTGCTTTGGCCTCTTTTAGAACGTTTTCATTACCCTTCTTAGCTGTCCATGGTATTCTCAACATTCTTCTGTAAAACCACATTTCTACAACCTCCAGTGATTGTCTTGTCTGTTGTCCTATTGTCCATGATTGACATCCATATGTTAAGACTGGCTCTACATAACATTTAAGAGCTCCTTTACTTGTTTCCATTGTCAACAATGGGCTAGACTACATGCAGAGACTACAAATGAAATGGTTTGTTCATCAGGAAAGAATGTCAAGTTTAGTAAACAAAATATGTATTTAAAAAAGTGGACGGAACAAGAGCACTTTGATAGGTCCAGAGTAATAAGGACTGACAACATCTGAGAAACGCTACAATAACATCATTTGGCTAAAGTTGAGGCTAATATAAGGGCCGGTACTTTGTTTCTCTTTCGACACCCCAAGCAGTACAACAGAAAGTGATGAGAGAGAGAGAGAGAGAGAGAGAGAGAGAGAGTTTTACATTTTCTTGGAAAGAATAATAAGGGCAGCTAGAAAGATGAGGACATTTTAAAACAAGGGCAGCAAGAAAGATGAGAACATCTTAAAACAGTGAAAACAAGGGCAGCTAGAAAGATGAGGACATTTTAAAACAGTGAAAACAAGGGCAGCTAGAAATATGAGGACATTTTAAAACAGTGAAAACAAGGGCAGCTAGAAATATGAGGACATTTTAAAACAGTGAAAACAAGGGCAGCTAGAAATATGAGGACATTTTAAAACAGTGAAAACAAGGGCAGCTAGAAATATGAGGACATTTTAAAACAGTGAAAACAAGGGCAGCTAGAAAGATGAGGATATTTTAAAACAATGAAAACAAGGGCAGCTAGAAATATGAGGACATTTTAAAACAGTGAAAACAAGGGCAGCTAGAAATATGAGGACATTTTAAAACAGTGAAAACAAGGGCAGCTAGAAATATGAGGACATTTTAAAACAGTGAAAACAAGGGCAGCTAGAAATATGAGGACATTTTAAAACAGTGAAAACAAGGGCAGCTAGAAAGATGAGGATATTTTAAAACAATGAAAACAAGGGCAGCTAGAAATATGAGGACATTTTAAAACAGTGAAAACAAGGGCAGCTAGAAAGATGAGGACATTTTAAAACAGTGAAAACAAGGGCAGCTATAAAGATGAGGACATTTTAAAACAGTGAAAACAAGGGCAGCTAGAAAGATGAGGATATTTTAAAACAGTTAAAACAAGGGCAGCTATAAAGATGAGGACATTTTAAAACAGTGAAAACAAGGGCAGCTAGAAAGATGAGGATATTTTAAAACTATGAAAACAAGGGCAGCTAGAAATATGAGGACATTTTAAAACAGTGAAAACAAGGGCAGCTAGAAAGATGAGGACATTTTAAAACAGTGAAAACAAGGGCAGCTATAAAGATGAGGACATTTTAAAACAGTGAAAACAAGGGCAGCTATAAAGATGAGGACATTTTAAAACAATGAAAACAAGGGCAGCTAGAAATATGAGGACATTTTAAAACAATGAAAACAAGGGCAGCTAGAAAGATGAGGACATTTTAAAACAGTGAAAACAAGGGCAGCTAGAAATATGAGGACATTTTAAAACAGTGAAAACAAGGGCAGCTAGAAATATGAGGACATTTTAAAACAGTGAAAACAAGGGCAGCTAGAAAGATGAGGACATTTTAAAACAGTGAAAACAAGGGCAGCTAGAAAGATGAGGACATTTTAAAACAGTGAAAACAAGGGCAGCTAGAAAGATGAGGACATTTTAAAACAGTGAAAACAAGGGCAGCTAGAAAGATGAGGACATTTTAAAACAGTGAAAACAAGGGCAGCTAGAAAGATGAGGACATTTTAAAACAGTGAAAACAAGGGCAGCTAGAAATATGAGGACATTTTAAAACAGTGAAAACAAGGGCAGCTAGAAAGATGAGGATATTTTAAAACTATGAAAACAAGGGCAGCTAGAAATATGAGGACATTTTAAAACAGTGAAAACAAGGGCAGCTAGAAATATGAGGACATTTTAAAACAGTGAAAACAAGGGCAGCTAGAAATATGAGGACATTTTAAAACAGTGAAAACAAGGGCAGCTAGAAAGATGAGGACATTTTAAGTGAAAGCAAGAGATGTTTCCAGCAGGGGAGACAATCTTATGAGGTGGAGTGGGGTGCTTTGTTAGAATGTGCAGCACAGAAATAACAGAGAGAAAGGGCAGGCTAAAACATCATTTGATAGCATGAAAAACGTCCGCCCAACAAGTCTACGTCAGTAGAAGAAACAGAGTTCATCGGTGCTATATAGAGCCAATTCTGACCTATGGAAGCGAATCATGGACAGTAAAACGACAATTGAAAAGACGATTAGAGGCCACACATATGGGATTCTTCAGAAGAATGTTGAGAATTCCCTGGACAGCAACAAAAGACCAAAGAGGAAATTCTCAAAGAGGCCAACACAAAAAGGGAGCTCTTAAAAATCTTCAGAAAGAAACAATCAACATTTTTCAGTCACATCATGAGAAGAGGAAAGTTGGAACACTTGGTTTATAACTGGAAAAATAAAGGGAAAGAGAGGCAGCGGACGTCAATGAGAGAAGACGTTGGATATCTTGGTGTTATAGCACGATAAACAGTGAACAACAGAATCGATGAACAGAAAGAGGGATCGATAACAGAATTAAAGGATGTGAATGTAAAGAAGATAAAAAAAGGAAGAAAATGGGTATAGTGCAGCTTTATGTGAAAACACATAATACGACGTTGCGCCTCAGTTTGGCCTTCCGTTAGAACAGAAGAAAATGTAGACTGGGTACTTGATGATGATGTTTGTAACCGCTGATATTTACTTGTTTATCTGAAGTAGAAGTCCAGTCTAAAAGCAACAAACAGACAAACAAACAAACAAACGGACAAACAAACAAATAGACAAAGAAACAATCAGACAGACAAACAAACAAACAAATAGACAAACAAACAGACACACAGACAAACAAACAAACAGACAGACAAACAAACAGACAGACAGACATACGAACAAACAAACAAACAAACAAACAAACAAACAAATAAAAAAAATAAATTTCCAATATGAAAGTTTCTAAAAAAAAATGTAGTTTTTGTACACAACTTTTGATTCTTGTTTCTGTGGCTCTGAATCATCAAGATATAGTGTACAACGTGAGTACACATCGGTATCTGCTAAAATGCCAACAGAGACACAGAAGGTGTTCACAGCTGATGCTGAAGACATCTGCCCTTCCATCATTCCCAAGAAAATTGCTCTCATTCTCTCGCACTGGGACTCGTATTACGAGATATGTGTCGTAGGTACAGAGATACGTGTTTTTGTACTTGTTTCATTTTGTTGTTAGTGTTTTTAAAATACGTTTTTTAAAACCATGTTTTAAAAGCCTTTCTCTGACAGTGACGGCGTAGTGTTTCAGTATAATGATATATCATACCCTAATGTTTCTGTGAACACTACTGTAGTCACCACACAAACGCCAATGGCACACATTAAGATTGAGTTCTCACCGACCATTTCGCAGGCGACAGTGCACTGACGGTGTGTGAGGTGCAAACATTTACAGACACCTATTGTCTGGACGGGCATTCTGGGTCGTTTTGTGAAGTGTGTAGTGGGTGTAGCAAAGGCTGCAACGTCATCATCGGTACTTGTCACGGCAACTGTTCACTTGGGATCTATGGACACGACTGCTCCGGGTCTTGTCTCAGTGTCTGTCCTTTATGTGAGAAAAAAATCAGGAAAATGCCTACAATGTAAACATCATGGCTATACCTGTAATGACACTTTTCCCGATGGTAATTTTGGGCTACAGTGCGAACAGACGTGTTCTGATGGCTGTGACATCATATGTGATCCGCAAAGTACAGACTGTACGTGCAAGGAAACGTACTACGGGTCAGACTGCACTCTCAAATGTCCGGTCAATTGTTTCAACGACACCTGTGAACAGTCAACCGGGAACTGTGCATGCGCGGGAACGTTCTACGGGTCAGACTGGTCTCAAATCTCCGGACAACTGTTTGAACGAAACCTGTGAACAGTTAACCGGGGCCTGCGTCTCGTATGTCGATGATTCCCACGCTAAGAAGAGTCTGCCGACTACAACAAACCGAGGCATATGGATACCTTTCGCGATCGCTGCTCTTCTACCTCCTCTTCTGCTTCTCTTGAATTGAGCCCTGGCTCAATTCTCAGTGTATATCCGTGCTAGTCGTAGCTCATATCTTAGTGGGTGTCTGCGATAGCCATGGCTGATATCTTAGTGGGTGTATGTGCTGGCCATGGCTCATATCTTAGTGTGTGTCTGTGCTGGCCATGGTTCATATCTTAGTGTGTGTCTGTGCTGGCCATGGTTCATATCTTAGTGTATATCCGTGCTAGCCATGGCTCATATCTTGGTGGGTGTCTGTGCTGGCCAGAATTCATATCTTAGTCTGTGGCTGTGCTGGCCATGGTTCATATCTTAGTGTATTTCTGTGCTAGCCATGGCTCATATCTTAATGTGTTTCTGTGCTAGACATGGTTCATATCTTGGCGTGTTTCCGTGAAGCCGTGGCTCATATCTTAATGTATTTCTGTGCTAGCCATGGCTCATATCTTAGTGTGTTTCTGTGCTAGCCATGGCTCATATCTTGGTGTGTGTCATGTTAGTCATATCTTGGTGTATCCGTGTTAATCATGTCTCAAATTTTTACGTGTGTCTGTGTTTAGTCATATCTCATATCTTAGTGTGTATCTGTATTAGTCATGTCATATGTTTGTGTGTGCATGTCTGGGTTAGTGATCACTCATATCTTTGTGTGCATGTCTATGTTAGGCATGTGTCATATCTTTGTGTGTGTATGTCTATGTCAGTCACATCTCATATCTTTGTGTGCATTTCTATGTTAGGCATGTGTCATATATTTGTGTGTGTATGTCTATGTCAGTCATATCTCATATCTTTGTGTGCATGTCTATGTTAGGCATGTGTCATATCTTTGAGAGTATGTGTGTGTTAGTCATATCTCATATCTTGATGTGTGTCAGTGTTAGTCATGCCTCGTATCGCTGTGTTCATGTCTGTGTTAGTCACATCTCATATCTTTGTGTGTGCATGTCTGTGTTAGTCACCTCTAGTGACTCGGGCAGATGGTGCTCGTAGACCTGGGAGGGCCGACCATCTAAGGGCAGAATCCCCCTACAGAAAAGACAATCTGCTGCCTTGCAGGAAGATTGGGGCCAATCAAAGGCTAAGGAAAGCAAACCTGAATAAAATGCTGGCTGAAATCGGATGCACTGGGCCACTGGCGCAGAACACAGTGCAACGTTTTAACGGGTATTCAATCAGAGTGGATCTGGCAGACTCTAATTGTGATGTTCTGTCTGTGGGGGCGATCAACACACTTAACCTGACAGCTGACTTCATGTGAGAGTCTGGAATCCTAATCTGATTGAGTCCTGATCGCAGAGAGAGAGAGAGAGAGAGAGAGAGAGAGAGAAAACCATGCTATATTCATTCATTCATTTTCCTCTCGGGCCGTAGACGGCTCTTAGCACGAAAGTTATAGTTTTGACAATTGACGATTATTTTTTATTCGTTCGCCAGCTTTTACCTCTGACGAAGTCCCTAGAGACTAGGACTGAAGTTTGCGTGTTAATCTGTTTTACCCTTCAGCCGTGTGCACAGGGGTCCCTCGTCGCACAGGCAGATAACTCCGTCTTCGGAGGTACTCATATTTTTTCCTTCCGTGAGTAATTGACGTTTCAAGCCGGGCCTCGCTGCTGAGACCAGGGGTGGAGAGAAATCATAAATAAAAATCTCAACCGGTGTAGCCGGGATTCGAACCCACAACCTTTCTGTCTCGAGGCCGGCGTCTTGCCTCGAGATACCAACCAGTCCCCCATTTTTTGACGATTTGCTGCTTGTTCTTGTAGTTCTTGTTTTAGTTCCAGTCTTGAGTCTTTGTTTACCCCCTCGTCGATGAAAGGCAAATGAGGAAGGAAAGAAGAGGAAGAAAAGAAAGTTGAGCATTTTCGCGTTACATTAATTGTTCTGTGTAGCGATTCTTTTGGCCTACCATGTTTTCTTTTACCAGATGGTTTCCACATGAATGGGGAAGTCTTTATTTATTCTCATCACATGAATTTGTATTTCAAACGTATTTTTTTATATAAAGTTTGAGACGTATTCTTGTTTTGAATCGTCTCTTATCTGTTTGTTTGAAATGTATTCTTTCCAGCTTATGTTTGAGATCCTATGGTGACATTTGTTTTCAAAGGCATTTAATTTCCTATCTAAAGTCTGGGTGGATTTCCAGCTTTCACATCCATATGTTAGCACTGGTATCACATCCATATGTTAGCACTGGTATCACATCCATATGTTAGCACTGGTATCACATCCATATGTTAGCACTGGTATCACACCCATATGTTAGCACTGGTATCACATCCATATGTTAGCACTGGTATCACTCAGGAGTTGAACAATCTAAGTTTTGTTCGTTTACTGAGAACTTTGGATCTCCAGATGTTCGTCAGTTTGTTGCAAGTATTTGATGCTAGTGCGATGTGTGTCATGATTTCTGATGTTATGTCTCTGTTTGATGCTAGTGCGATGTGTGTCATGATTTCTGATGTTATGTCTCCATTTGATGCTAGTGCGATGTGTGTCATGATTTCTGATGTTATGTCTCCATTTGATGCTAGTGCGATGTGTGTCATGATTTCTGATGTTATATCTCCATTTGATGCTAGTGCGATGTGTGTCATGATTTCTGATGTTATGTCTCTGTTTGATGCTAGTGTGATGTGTGTCATGATTTCTGATGTTATGTCTCCATTTGATGCTAGTGCGATGTGTGTCATGATTTCTGATGCTATGTCTCTGTTTGATGCTAGTGTGATGTGTGTCATGATTTCTGATGTTATGTCTCTGTTTGATGCTAGTGCGATGTGTGTCATGATTTCTGATGTTATGTCTCCATTTGATGCTAGTGCGATGTGTGTCATGATTTCTGATGTTATGTCTCCATTTGATGCTAGTGCGATGTGTGTCATGATTTCTGATATTATGTCTCCATTTGATGCTTGTGCGATGTGTGTCATGATTTCTGATATTATGTCTCCATTAGATGCTAGTGCGATGTATGTAATGATTTCTGATATTATGTCTCCATTTGATGCTTGTGCGATGTGTGTCATGATTTCTGATATTATGTCTCCATTAGATGCTAGTGCGATGTGTGTCATGATTTCTGATATTATGTCTCCATTCGATGCTAGTGCGATGTATGTCATGATTTCTGATGTTATGTCTCCATTTGATGCTAGTGCGATGTATGTAATGATTTCTGATGTTATATCTCCATTTAATGCTAGTGCGATGTGTGTCATGATTTCTGATGTTATTTCTCCATTAGATGCTAGTGCGATGTGTATCATGATTTCTGATGTTATTTCTCCATTTGATGCTAGTGCGACGTGTGTCATGATTTCTGTTGTTATGTCTCCATTTGATGCTAGTGTGATGCGTGTCATGATTTCTGATGTTTTGTCTCCATTATACTAGTGCGATGTGTGTCATGATTTCTGATGTTATGTCTCCATTTGATGCTAGTGGGATGTGTGTCATGATTTCTGATGTTATGTCTCCATTATACTAGTGCGATGTGTGTCATGATTTCTGATGTTATGTCTCCATTATACTAGTGCGATGTGTGTCATGATTTCTGATGTTATGTCTCCATTATACTAGTGCGATGTGTGTCATGATTTCTGATGTTATGTCTCCATTATACTAGTGCGATGTGTGTCATGATTTCTGATGTTATGTCTCCATTATACTAGTGCGATGTGTGTCATGATTTCTGATGTTATGTCTCCATTATACTAGTGCGATGTGTGTCATGATTTCTGATGTTATGTCTCCATTATACTAGTGCGACGTGTGTCGTGATTTCTGATGTTATGCCTCCATTTGATGCTAGTGGGATGTGTGTCATGATTTATGATGTTATGTCTCCATTAGATGCTAGTGCGATGTGTGTCATGATTTCTGATAGTGAATGGCCTAATGGGTGGCCTAGTTAGTGGTTGAGTGGGTAGCCGAGTGGGTGGCCTAGTTGGTGGTTGAGTGGGTAGCCGAGTGGGTGGCCTAGTGAATGGCCTAGTTGGTGGTTGAGTCCGTAGCCGAGTGGGTGGCCTAGTGAATGGCCTAGTTGGTGGTTGAGTGGGTAGCCGAGTGGGTGGCCTAGTTGGTGGTTGAGTGGGTAGCCGAGTGGGTGGCCTAGTTAGTGGTTGAGTGGGTAGCCTAGTGGGTGGCCTAGTTGGTGGTTGAGTGGGTAGCCGAGTGGGTGGCCTAGTTGGTGGTTGAGTGGGTAGCCTAGTGGGTGGCCTAGTTGGTGGTTGAGTGGGTAGCCGAGTGGGTGGCCTAGTTGGTGGTTGAGTGGGTAGCCTAGTGGGTGGCCTAGTTGGTGACCTAGTGGGTGGCCTAGTTGGTGACCTAGTGGGTGGCCTAGTTGATGACCTAGTGGGTGGCCTAGTTGGTTACCTAGTGGGTGACCTAGTTGGTGACCTAGTGGGTGGCCTAGTTGGTGACCTAGTGGGTGACCAAGTTGGTGGCCTAATGGGTGACCTAGTGCTAGTGGGTGGCCTAGTTGATGGTTGAGTGGGTAGCCGAGTGGGTGGCCTAGTGAATGGCCTAGTGGGTGGCCTAGTTGGTGACCTAGTGGGTGGCCTAGTTGGTGACCTAGTGGGTGACCAAGTTGGTGGCCTATTGGGTGACCTAGTGCTAGTGGGTGGCCTAGTTGGTGGTTGAGTGGGTAGCCGAGTGGGTGGCCTAGTGAATGGCCTAGTGGGTGGCCTAGTTGGTGGTTGAGTGGGTAGCCGAGTGGGTGGCCTAGTGAATGGCCTAGTGGGTGGCCTAATTGGTGGTTGAGTGGGTGACCTAGTGCTAGTGGGTGGCCTAGTTGGTGGTTGAGTGGGTGACCTAGTGCTAGTGGGTGGCCTAGTTGGTGGTTGAGTGGGTGACCTAGTGCTAGTGGGTGGCCTAGTTGGTGGTTGAGTGGGTGGCCTAGTGAATGGTCTAGTGGGTGGCCTAGTTGGTGGTTGTTGAGTGGGTAGCCGAGTGGGTGGCCTAGTGAATGGCCTAATGGGTGACCTAGTGCTAGTGGGTGGCCTAGTTGGTGGTTTAGTGGGTAGCCGAGTGGGTGGCCTAGTGAATGGCCTAGTGGGTGGTCTATTGGATTGTCTAATGGGTGGCCTAGTGGATGGCCAAGTGAGTGTTTGAGTGGGTGGCCGAGTGGATAGCCTGTCGTGCTCCAAACCAAATAATCGCAGGTTTTCATCTCATCGGCAATGAAACAAGCACTCAAATCTGAACACCTCGGGGCGACTGCACTAGACAAGCGGCCTTTATTCTCCGTTCATGTAAGTTAACTCGACAGACCCTGGAAATAGGAAAATGCCGTAAAGATACTTTTGTCTCCCCTTGATGTGCAATAATTACTAACAGCTTTTAGGTTTCACTGGACTCTTCATTTTTTGAGTGACAATATTTGGGCATTTTCATTCCTGTCTTCATTTTTATAATCTTTGTTCTCATGCCATCTTCTATCCAAGCTATGGTTCTTCTTTCTTTTTATTTGTTCACTTCCACTTGTACCCAATGGTATGTCAACGTTCTGCTTCTCGCCATTTTGGCGGCTTCAATCATTGGTAATTGATGTTGTTGCAGTGTTTCTTTGATGTATATCTATTTTACTCTTGGTCTGCCTCTTGTTCTTCTCTTTTCTCCGCTTTTAATGTATGCGCTGTAAAGGTCAAGTACGAGACTTGAACCGGCGTCTTAGCACGCGAGTTTCCACCCATATGTGATCGGCCGGCTATCCAGAATTGTTCGGAGACTTCTGGATAGTGTCGCTTCAAGCATCGAAACTCACGATGCAAGGCGGCATTCCTCACCTTCTCAGAGTGATACCCTGGTGACCATTTCTGCCAGCGGCTGGGTCTTCCGCGGGGGTATTTTTTTTTCTAACCATGAGTACAACTCACAAACTGCTTCCAGCGGAAATCGAACACGGGTTGTCCGAACATGGTTGTCCGAACATGGTTGCCCAGAAGGGTGGTTTTCCCAACTAGGCTACCAAAGCCCCAATATATGCTTTGCATTGGAAAGGAATCTCATGCCATTCTTTCTAGAAGGGCAAACAAATTTTTTTTGCTGTTTCTACTGCAGCTTATGACTGATTCAATGCTTACTCTTTCTCTTATAACATCTCTTCTGATTCTGTCAGCTTAAGAGAATGGCTTGACAGAAGGTCAACAACAGAAATGATAAATAGCTGTCGAGATCGAAAGTTGTGGAGAGACATGGTCACCTACGACAGCAGGCATGGCACGTGATGATGATAATGAATGGGGTTTCTATTTCCGGTAAGGGGGTGGGGGATGCACATTTTCTTGTTGTTTCTGGCGGGAGATAACTCACAAATAAATGCCACAGGGACACACGTATTTATACCTGAGATCATTCCCGTCTCTCTCTAACTCACTTTTGTTTGCCTCTCGTTTAGGAGTTTCCATATAACATTGCATTCATATATTTCTTATTTCAAATCTTCGGTGAAACAAAAGCTCTGGTCTGTACACCACGTGCAGACAGCACTTGAGCGTGCGGTCTTGTTTCTCCAATCCCAACAAACACTTACCCTTATTTTCCGAGATCTTCTTCTACCTTTCAGCTCCCTGTGGAGCATAGGTCTTCAACAAACACTTTCCAAGTCGTTCTGTTTCTTGCCATTCTTTCAAGATCATTCCATGTCTTCCTCATCATCTTCATCTTTGCTTCTATCTGTCTTCTCCAAGAATTCCTTGGTCTTCCTCTTTGTCATTTCCCCTGGGGATTCCAAAAAAGGGCCTATTGTGTAATACTCTCAGTTGGCTTCCGCAGTGTGTGTCCTATCCAGCGCCATCGTCTTCGCTGCATCTCTTTATCCACTGGTATTTGACTGGTACATTTCCATAATTCTATGTTAGTGAATTTGTCCTGCCATTTCCATCCTTTTATTCTGCGTAAGCATCCATTAATGAAAGTCTGTATCTTCATGATTTTTGTTCGTTTAGGGTACGTACATTCCATGTGCCAATTCTGGAGGATTTCCTGGTAGACATAAGGTGAGTCGGCAACCCGGACTCCTCAAGGCTTTCTCCGGCTTGCATGTTTGTGAAGTTTTTTCAGCTTATTTTTGTACACTATGGGATATTTCCTAAATCTGATCCAAGAAAAATTTCTTCTTGTTCTTATACTTCCTTTTCTAATATTACTTCTTTTCTTGTTCTTCTTTTTTTCTTCTTATACTTCCTTTTCTAATATTACTTCTTTTCTTGTTCTTCTTTAGCTTCTTATACTTCCTTTTCTAATATTACTTCTTTTCTTGTTCTTCTTTTTTTCTTCTTATACTTCCTTTTCTAATATTACTTCTTTTCTTGTTCTTCTTTTTCTTCTTACACTTCCTTTTCTAATATTACTTCTTTTCTTGTTCTTCTTTTTTTCTTCTTATACTTCCTTTCTAATATTACTTCTTTTCTTGTTCTTCTTTAGCTTCTTTTACTTCCTTTTCTAATATTACTTCTTTTTTCTTGTTCTTCTTTAGCTTCTTATACTTCCTTTTCTAATATTACTTCTTTCTTGTTCTTCTTTAGCTTCTTATACTTCCTTTTCTAATATTACTTCTTTTCTTGTTCTTCTTTTTTTCTTCTTATACTTCCTTTTCTAATATTACTTCTTTTTGCTTGTTCTTCTTTTTTTCTTCTTATACTTCCTTTTCTAATATTACTTCTTTTCTTGTTCTTCTTTTGCTTCTTATACTTCCTTTTCTAATATTACTTCTTTTTGCTTGTTCTTCTTTTTTTCTTCTTATACTTCCTTTTCTAATATTACTTCTTTTCTTGTTCTTCTTTTGCTTCTTATACTTCCTTTTCTAATATTACTTCTTTTCTTGTTCTTCTTTTTTTCTTCTTATACTTCCTTTTCTAATATTACTTCTTTTTGCTTGTTCTTCTTTTTTTCTTCTTATACTTCCTTTTCTAATATTACTTCTTTTTCTTGTTCTTTTTCTTCTTGTTCTTATTTTTCTATTCCTTCTTTTTTCTTCTTTTTCTTCTTCTCTACCTACTTATTTCTTTCCTTCATGATTTGCCATTCAGGTCTACGAGAGATATGGTTTACGGTCGTCTGTTCTTTTGTTGACCTCCCTTGCTCTCGTTTCCAAACAAGAGGTTCCATCAATCCATTTTTCAACATCGGCCCCTTCTGGTGGCATCTAGTGTTCTCATAATGTTTGGTGAAGGTTCATTGTTTATTTCGATATTTCTGTCTGATCACGTGGTCAAACACATAATTTATTGTATCTGTATGTACTCACTTGCAGGAATCATTTCCAGCTTTTTGTTTTAGTTCATCTGATCTGACATTTCCATAAATTCACCCTGACGTTACTTTTTTCCATAAATCATCACTATGTTCCTTTAGTTTCCTAAACTCAACAAAACGTCACTATTTTTTCATAAACTCATCCTTACGTCAGTATTTTTTCATAAACTCATCCTTACGTCACTATTGTTATTTTACATAAACTCATCCTTCCGTCACTATTTTATTCATAAATTCAAACTTACGTCACTATTTGTTTTAATAAATTCATTCTTCCATCGCTATTTTTTTCATAAACTCATCCTTATGTCACTATTTTTTTTCATAAACTCATCATTACGACTCTCTAGTCCTGTAAACTCATCATCGCCGCCTCTCTAGTCCCATAATCTCATTACCACCACCACCACTTTGCGTACTCCCAACTCTAAAACACACGATCCAGAGACTGCAAAGACACAAACACAAACACTGTTATCAAAGCGCCCAATAAATCTAGGGGGAGCTAATTCCTCCAATTTTGAATCAACTAATCTAACCACCGTTATTGAACACCCCCCCCCCCCCACCCCCACCCACACTAACTACATAAACACAAAGGCCGGCTATCTGCGTGCAGACAACTCATTAATCAACAATACAGAACTTTGCAATTAACAACGATATATAACGTCTCTTGTGTACATTTGTGTAATTATGAAACTCGGTTATTGTCAAATCACATATACGAAACACTGTGTTTTTGAAAGGTTTGTACAAGTTATTTCATACAGTCAGCATGTGTGGTCATTATACATAGTGTGGGGCGTAGGCAGACATATGTAAATAACAGACATTTGGCATGTTGAACTATTTGTATATAGGAAGAACATGCCTTGTCTGTTCCTTTATCACTCACTTTGAATGTTAGTTAGCTAGTTAGTTAGTAGGTTTGTTAGTTAGTTTGCTAGTTCGATAGTTAATTAGTTTGTTGGTTTGTTAGCTAGTTAGTTAATCAGTTAGCTAGCTAGTTAGTTAGTTAACTATTTAACAAGTTAGTTAATGAGTTTGTTAGCTAGTTAGTTAATCAGTTAGCTAGCTAGTTAGTTAGTTAACTATTTAGCAAGTTAGTTAATGAGTTTGTTGGTTTGTTAGCTAGTTAGTTAATCAGTTAGCTAACTAGTTAGTTAGTTAACTATTTAGCAAGTTAGTTAATGAGTTTGTTGGTTTGTTAGCTAGTTAGTTAATCAGTTAGCTAGCTAGTTAGTTAGTTAACTATTTAGCAAGTTAGTTAATGAGTTTGTTAGCTAGTTAGTTAATCAGTTAGCTAGCTAGTTAGTTAGTTAACTATTTAGCAAGTTAGTTAATGAGTTTGTTAGCTAGTTAGTTAATCAATTAGCTAGCTAGTTAGTTAGTTAACTATTTAGCAAGTTAGTTAATGAGTTTGTTGGTTTGTTAGCTAGTTAGTTAATCAGTTAGCTAGCTAGTTAGTTAGTTAACTATTTAGCAAGTTAGTTAATGAGTTTGTTGGTTTGTTAGCTAGTTAGTTAATCAGTTAGCTAGCTAGTTAGTTAGTTAACTATTTAGCAAGTTAGTTAATGAGTTTGTTGGTATGTTAGCTAGTTAGTTAATCAGTTAGCTAGCTAGTTAGTTAGTTAACTATTAACAAGTTAGTTAATGAGTTTGTTGGTTTGTTAGCTAGTTAGTTAATCAATTAGCTAGCTAGTTAGTTAGTTAACTATTTAGCAAGTTAGTTAATGAGTTTGTTGGTTTATTAGCTAGTTGTTGTGCTAGTTAATTAGTTAGTTAGCTAGTAAGATTGCTGGTTAATTAGTTAACTAGTTATTTATTTAGTTAGTTAGCTAATTAGCTAGTTAGTTAGCTTATTAGCTTACTAGTTACTAAGTTAGTTAGCTAGTTAAAAAGTTACCTGGTTAATTATTTAGCTACTTAGGTAGCTACTTAATTAGTTAGCTAGTTGGTTAGCTAGTTAATTAGTTACCTACTCAATTAGTTATCTAGTTAATTAGTTAGCTAGTTAATTAGTTAGCTAGTTGGTTAGCTGGTTAATTAGTTATCTACTAGTTAATTAGTTAGCTAGTTAATTAGTTATCTAGTTAATTAGTTAGCTAGTTAATTAGTTATCTAGATAATTAGTTAGCTAGTTAATTAGATTGCTAGATTGTTACTTAGCTAGTTAGTTACCTAGTTTGTTAGTTAGTTAACTTTCCAGTTAGCTAGTTAATTCGTTAGCTAGTCAGTTACTTAGCTAAGTAATTAAATAGCTAATTAGTTGTATGGTTATATAATTAATTAGTTGATCAGTCAGGTACTTAATTTAGTTGGTTAATCAGTTAGTAACTTAGTCAGTCAGTCTGGTAATCAACAGGTTATCCTCACTGCACATCGAACTCCATCAGCGTGTAGCGATTGACATCACCAGTTCTGTCTTCCAAGTCATCTTTAGCTGCCACCGTTACGATTTTGTGTCTCCACTTTTGGTGTGACGCTCTCGCACTCTGTTCAAAGTTGTAGATTCTACTTCATTGCTCAAATCGTCCAACTTCGAGAGTGCACATTAACTCATTCTGACTTATTGATAGCACACTACCTCGTTCTGACTCCTTGAGAGCACCTTAACTCGACCTGACTCCTTGAGAGCAACTTAACTCGTCCTAACTCCTTGATAACACCCTAACTCGTCCTGACTCCTTGATAGCACCCTAACTCGCCCTGACTCCTTGATAGCACCCTAACTCGTTCTGACTCCTTGATAACACCCTAACTCGTCCTGACTCCTTGAAAACACCCAAACTCGTCCTGACTCCTTGATAGCACCCTAACTCGTTCTGACTCCTTGATAGCACACTACCTCGTCCTGACTCCTTGATAACACCCTAACTCGTCCTGACTCCTTGATAACACCCTAACTCGCCCTGACTCCTTGAAAGCACCCTAACTCGTCCTGACTCCTTGATAACACCCTAACTCGTCCTGACTCCTTGATAGCACACTACCTCGTTCTGACTCCTTGATAACACCCTAACTCATCCTGACTCCTTGATAGCACACTACCTCGTTCTGACTCCTTGATAGCACACTACCTCGACCTGACTCCTTGATAGCACCTTAACTCATCCTGACTCCTTGATAACACCCTAACTCGTTCTGACTCCTTGATAACACCCTAACTCGTTCTGACTCCTTGAGAGACTCTAACTCGTCCTGACTCCTTGAGAGCACCTTAACTCATCCTGACTCCTTGATAACACCCTAACTCGTCCTGACTCCTTGATAACACCCCAACTCGTCCTGACTCCTTGATAGCACACTACCTCGTTCTGACTCCTTGATAACACCCTAACTCATCCTGACTCCTTGATAGCACACTACCTCGTTCTGACTCCTTGATAACACCCTAACTCGTCCTGACTCCATGATAACACCCTAACTCGTCCTGACTCCTTGATAACACCCTAACTCGTCCTGACTCCTTGAGAGCACACTAACTCGTCCTGACTCCTTGAGAGACTCTAACTCGTCCTGACTCCTTGAGAGCACCCTAACTCGTCCTGACACCTTGAGAGCACCCTAACTCGTCCTGACACCTTGAAAGCACCCTAACTCGTCCTGACTCCTTGAGAGCACCCTAACTCGTCCTGACACCTTGAGAGTACCCTAACTCGTCCTGACACCTGGAAAGCACCCTAACTCGTCCTGACACCTTGAAAGCATCAATAAAGCCAGCTCGATTCACCGTTCCTCCCTTCTCCATAACAACCGCCCCAGCAAGAATGTCTTTTACACCTAAATGTTCTGCTACAAAAACAATGCAAACTGGTGTCTGCGTTGACCTCCTCAGAGACTCAAACCACTATCTTTGAGCACCTGTTTCGAGGGACGGGTTATGAAGAGGAATAGTCGCTGGGCGGGCGCAGAAGAACAAAACAGACATGAAGATGGGAAGGTCATGTGCTCAGAAAAGTCTCCGAAAGAGTCACAAAATATCTTAACACAGGACTCCATAAGAAAGGCAAAAGAGAGGCAAGACTCAGACAGCATTAGCAGAGGACATTGGGATGAGAGGTGAGCAGTGTGGGGCAGACATAGGGTACCATGAAAAGGATGGTTGTGGATCTTGAAAATGGAGAAACTTAGTTCTTGTTGTCAACTATATGTTAATGCATGTGTGTGCCTGGGAGCCGCGATAGCTCAGTGGTTAGTGAACTGGACTACAAAGGACAAGAGGTAGGGTTCGATCCCAACCGACGGCCTCCGGTTCACCCAGCCTTTAATGGGTACCAGATTTTATACTGGGAAAGTAAAGCGGCACGGGCGTAATACCGACCACATTACCACAAAAATCATGTGCTGAAAGTCTGTAAAATGTATGGTCACTAACACCATATTCCCTATACGCCACTTGGCGTGACGGGGGGACGTTACGTACGTTACGTATGTATGTGCCTGTGGCTATGTTGTCTATATGTGGCTAAGGCACACAATGTATACATCGTTACTCAGGAGGCGAAGGCGCGCCTCCCAGCACCGGAGCTGGAAGTTGTCAGCGACCCACAGCTGATGGCTTGCGCTAGGATCGATGAACCAGAACCATCCAGACCCTGCTCCACCTCTCCGTGGTGCCTCTAGTAACAGACTAACCTGTCTAGTCTGGCCAAGCGAGTAGGGATCGAAGAGGGAAGACAACCCGGTACTTAAAAATGTCGTGCTGAAGTCGGATGTGTTGAGCCGAAAGGCGCAAATATCACAGTTATACTGCAAACCACAACACAACGCAGACACGTTTACTTAACGACCTTTTAAGGACGGATGATTACGAGGTACACTCCTTAAGTCATCGGGCGAACGCAAGCAAGCAAGCATCGTTACTCAAAGGAGATAAATAGATTATCAAGGTATCTACATTCAAGGAAAATAGATAGTGGCGAAAGTAAGTAAATAGATATTCAATAAATCGGGCTACATCGTCAATTCCCCCGGGAAGTGGGAACAGGACTTCGACAACCATGAGTCCACGTCACTCCTTCGGATGGTAGAGATGAGAGTTAAGATGGGCTCAGAAACGAGAAACATAGTGGGTGTGTAAGAAGACTTATCAACAAACATAGAACTGGAGTCGTCAGTCGCTGGACACTGTGAGAATTGCTGAGGAGAGGATCTGAGCACCTATGGACAGGTTCGGAGTGCAATGATGATGACCCGCAAATAACTCAATAACTCAATGAATATAAATAATTGATCAAAGGAATGATATTCTTCTTCTTTCCTGCCTCATCTGCCTTTCAGCGTCGAGGGGAGATATAATTTGCGGTCTTTTGCTCTTCTGTTCGCCTCTGCTGCTGTTATGTTTCCTAGCGCTTCTAATATTCCATCGATATATCAAACAAATTTTTCGTGGTCGACCCTTGGGTCTGGTGTTCTCACAACGTTTGTTGAAGACTCGTTGTGTTGTGTTTTGATCTTTCTGCCTTGTCACGTGGCTAAACCATTTTTATCTGTTGTTTCCTTATATATTCGACGGTGGGGGCTATTCCTAGCTTTTTTCTCAGTTCTTCATTTCTGATCTTATCTCTCAAACTGTTTCCTGCCATTCGTCTAACACATTTCATCTCAGTAGAGGTTATTTTTCTTATTGTTATAGCATCTAGGGTCCAGGTCTGGCATTGGTAGCACAACGTTGGGATGAAGATTGTATTGTATAGTGCCCGTTTGCCTCTAGAGTTATTTCCTTGTTGGACAATATGGTGATAACTGTCCGATGATTTGACAAGCTTTGTTGCATCTTGATACTCAAAGATATTCAAATGATATAAATATATATTTATAAAAAGATAACTAGACATTCAAGGGAGAAATATGATATTCAAAGGAAATAAATATATATTGAAGGAAGATAACAAGATATAAAAAAAATAAATAGATGTTGAAAAAAGATATATAACTATTACAAATATCTAAAAGTATATGCAAATGAGATACATTAATAAAGGGAGTAAATGGATAGGCACAGAAGATGAATATATGATCAAAGCAGATAAATGAATATTCAAATTAGTAAATGTATACTTTACACGAAAGGGGAGCTCCTAAGATACATCAGAAAGAAACAATCAACATTTTTTGGACACATCATGAGAAGAGGAAAGTTGGAATACTTGGTTACAACTGGCAAAATACAGGGAAAGAGAGATTGCGGACGAAAAAGAGAGGAACAACGGATAGCTTGGTGTCATGGCATGGCAAACAGTCAACAACAGAACTGATACGATGCACTGTGGACAGAAGGGTATGATCGCCTACGTTAACCGGTCTGGTACATGATGATGATGATGATGGTTAAAGGAATATTTAGTTTGGGAACAGCGTCACTGCAATCGGGACATTCCTGTACCAGCCTTGTTCAGCAATCATTGAAGTTACAGAAGATCATTAAGAAAAGATCATTAAGAAAAGATCATTTGGAAAAGATAATTAAGAAAAGATCATTAAGAAAAGATCATTGAGAAAGTTGATTGAGAAAAAACCATTAAGAAAAGATCATTAAGAAAATATCATTAAGAAAAGATCATTGAGAAAAGTTGATTGAGAAAAGACCATTAAGAAAAGATCATTAAGAAAATATTAAGAAAAGTCCATTAGGAAAAGATCACTAGGAAAAGATCACTAGGAAAAGATAATTAAAAAAAGATCATTAAGAAAAGACCATTAGGAAAAGATCATTAAGAAAAGGTCATTAAGAAAAGACCATTAGGAAAAGACCATTAGGAAAAGATCATTAAGAAAAGATCATTAAGAAAAGACCATTAGGAAAAGATTATTAAGAAAAGATTATTAATCATTCAAAGGAGATACACACATTCAAATATCATGTAAGGTCAGGTACCTATTTATCGTATCATGAATCACACTTAGTTTATTGATTGTATAAATAGTATCAAAATTTGCTGCACAAACACACTGTACAAGAAGTGAACACACCCCGTCTGGAATGAAACTGCTGAAATATACTTCGATACTTCTCGGGGTTCGCAGATAATTGTCGTGTCTCCAGTTTGAGAATCACTGGAGCAGATGTATAAAAGCTTGAAAACTTATTTTCCACCAAAGAAGGTTGCTCCTTCGTTGGGCATGACACACTCAAAGTCTTTGCTCTCACTGTTTGGATATCTGTGACACTGAAACTTCTGGGGCCACGGCAGTCCGTGGTACAACCGTTTGTAGTGGGGCTCACAGGCCTGTCGTATCTGAGGAGATTGCAGAATTCATCATTTTCTTTTCAGTAAAGGTTTAGTCATAACACTGTTTTCTACACTTTACCTTATTGGTCAGCTAAACTAGTAGAGAGACTAGATAAACTACGACGTTTCGGCAATATCCTTTATCAGGAACATCATCATCATCATCAAGTACAGGGCCTGATGGCGTAGATGATCATGTCTCTCCACAACTTTCGATCTCGACAGCTATTTATCATTTCTGTTGTTGACCTTCTGCCAAGCCATTCTCTTAAGCTGTCTGGTATATTTCCTCTTTGCTGTAAAACCACATTTCTACAGACCACTGATTTTCTTGTCCGCTGTCCCACCGTCCATGATTCACATCCATACGCCACGACTTGCTCCACATAACATCCAAGACCTCTTTTCTTGTATAATCATGACTCGCCACAATAATATAAATCAAGAACATAACAACAAGTAGTCTAGAAAAGAACAGCTCTAAATCTATCATAGCCCGTCTCGGCAGTCTCCAACCTAGTGGCTTAAACACTTTCCACTCTTTTCTTTAATCCCTGGTCTCCTCTACTTTTCTTTTCTGTGCTCTATACTTATCAGATGGGAGATGCACCACAGAAATAAAAAGCAGAATAGCTCAGGCCAAAATAGCATTTCAGAAAATGAAAAATATCTTATGCAACAAATCTATGTCAATAAAAATGAGAAAGAGAGTTCATCGGTGCTATATAGAACCAATTCTGACCTATGGAAGCGAATCATGGACAGTAGACAAACAAATGAAAAGACGATTAGAGGCCACAGAGATGGGATTTCTCAGAAGAATGTTGAAAGTTCCCTGGACAGATAAAAAGGAAGTTCTCAAAGAGGCCAACACAAAAAGGGAGCTCTTAAAAACATCAGAAAGAAGCAATCAACATTTTTCTGGCACATCATGAGAAGAGGAAAGTTGGAATACTTGGTTACAACTGGCAAGATAAAAGGAAAGAGAGATCGCGGACGACAAAGAGAGAAAATACTGGATAGCTTGGTGTCATGGCATGGAGAACAGTCAACAACAGAACTGATACGATGCACTGTGGATAGACGATTGTGGAGGGACATGATCGCCTACGCCAACCGGCAGGGTACATGATGATGATGATGATACTTATCCCCCCTGCGATATCTTTGTTACCTCTCTTGCTCTTCTCCCCCGTTGTCACCTCTATCTTCTCTCTCTTTTCCTCTCTTTCTTGTGTTTATTGCCCCCTATGGGACACCGCCTTGCACGCTTCCTCATGATACCCCTTTCTAATTTTTCACTGTTTCACCACTTTTGGTCAGATTAAATCCTACCCGCCCTAATGTCTATTAATCTTATAATCAACCTCTATTAAAATCCTGGCCACAGTCTCCCACCGCCATTTTTTTAAAGGACTATGTTGTGTTTTCTGGCTTCTCCTTCTTTTACATTTCAGTTCCCTGTGGAGCATAGGTCCTCAACAAACACTTTCACCTCCCTGTGGAGCATAGGTCCTCAACAAACACTTTCACCTCCCTGTGGAGCATAGGTCTTAAACAAACACTTTCACCTCCCTGTGGAGCATAGGTCCTCAACAAACACTTTCACCTCCCTGTGGAGCATAGGTCCTCAACAAACACTTTCACCTCCCTGTGGAGCATAGGTCTTCAACAAACGCTTTCAGCTCCCTGTGGGGCATAGGTCTTTAACAAACACTTTCAGCTCCCTGTGGAGCATAGGTCTTCAACAAACACTTTCAGCTCCCTGTGGAGCATAGGTCTTCAACAAACACTTTCAGCTCCCTGTGGAGCATAGGTCTTTAACAAACACTTTCAGCTCCCTGTGGAGCATAGGTCTTCAACAAACACTTTCAGCTCCCTGTGGAGCATAGGTCTTCAACAAACATTTTCAGCTCCCTGTGGAGCATAGGTCTTCAACAAACACTTTCAGCTCCCTGTGGAGCATAGGTCTTCAACAAACACTTTTAGCTCCCTGTAGAGCATAGGTCTTCAACAAACACTTTCAGCTCCCTGTGTAGCATAGGTCTTCAACAAACACTATCAGCTCCCTGTGGACCATATGTCTTCAACAAACACTTTCAGCTCCCTGTGGACCATATGTCTTCAACAAACACTCTCAGCTCCCTGTGGACCATATGTCTTCAACAAACACTCTCAGCTCCCTGTGGACCATATGTCTTCAACAAACACTCTCAGCTCCCTGTGGACCATAGGTCTTCAACAAACACTCTCAGCTCCCTGTGGACCATATGTCTTCAACAAACACTCTCAGCTCCCTGTGGACCATAGGTCTTCAACAAACACTTTCCAAGTCGTTCTGTTTCTTGCCATTCTTTCAAGACCATTCCATGTTTTCCCTATCATATTCATCTCTGCTTCTATCTATCTTCTCCAATAATTTCTTGGTCTTCATCTTTGTCTTTTCCCTGTGGATTCCAAAAAAGGACCTGTTGTGTAATACTCTCATTTGGCGTCCGCAGTGTGTGCCCTATCCAGCGCCATCTTCTTCGCTGTATCTCTTTATCCACTGGTATTTGACTGGTACATTTCCATAATTCTATGTTAGTGATTTTGTCCTGCCATTTCCATCCTTTTATTCTGCGTAAGCATCCATTAATGAAAGTTTGTATCTTCATGATTGTCAATTTTGTTTTTCTCCATGTTTCACAGCCATATGATATGACTTACTTAACATTGGAGTTGAAAATTTTTGTATTTTTTTTTCTGGCTTGGATTGATTTATTTAATTCAAATAATTTGTTTCTTATACTTGATAAAGGCTTTAGCTGAAAAGTTGTAGTTTGTCTTGTCTTTCTATTAGTTTAGCTGCTCCATATAACTTTAATAAAGTTGAACGCATTCGAAAATAAATGTCTAAGTAAAATACTTGGTATAGCGTGGAACGAATTTAAAACAAACGAAGAAATTAGAGAAATCGCCAATCAACCACTAATATCTTCAGTAATAAAGAAAAGAGGATGGTCATATGTTGGACAAGTGATGAGAAGAGATAATAATCGAATAGCAAAGCAAGCCCTCATGTGTGAAACAACAGGAAAGAGGGAAAAAAGGAAAACACAGAGAGACACTAAGAAGAACATTGATGAGAGAGGCAAGAGCAGTAGGAATCGGCTCCCTCAATGAGATAGAGCTGCTTGCACAGAACAGAGACAAATGGCGAGATTTGATAAAATCTCTTTAAAAGAATTGAAAACTGCTAGAACAAAAATTCAGATAAGAGAAGGAGTATATTGGTCTACGCCCTATGGGCCGGCTACAGCTCGAAAGGTTAATAGATAGATAGATAACACTTTATGTCTATTTTACATACTCTGAAGCAACGAATAATATACACAGTAAATGGGGATACCACTGTATGTTAGTTTAACATGTTCTGTGTGGCTCTATTTGCAACCCGACATAGAATTTAATATTTGGTATTTTTCTGATTGTACTTTCACAAAAAATGAGGAAGATACTATGCAATCCATTTTTGACAATGGAAACAGAGTTCTTAAATGCTATGTAGAGCCAGTCTTAACATATGGATGTGAATCATGGACAATAGGACAACAGACAAGACAATCACTGGAGGCTGTAGAAATGTGGTTTTACAGAAGAATGTTGAGAATACCATGGACAGCTAAGAAGAGTAATGAAAACGTTCTGAATGAGGTAAAAGCAAAAAGAGATTTAATCTCCAATATTAGGAAGAAACAATCATCATTTTTTGTTCATGTAATGAGAAGAGAACAGCTAGAATATATTGTAACAACTGGGAAAATTTAGGAACGAAGAGATAGAGGGAATCAAAGAGAAAAAATAACAGACAGCTTAAGAGAATGGCTTGGCAGAAGGTCAACAACAGAAATGATAAATAATTGTTGAGATCGAAAGATGTGGAGAGACATGATCACCTACGCCAGCAGGCCCGGTACTTGATGATGATGATGATATTTCTGATGTGTGCTTATCTCCTAATTAGTGACGCATTCTATATAATATCTGCTTTCCACACATTGCTGGCAACATATCCATGAATGTATGTAGTCTGGTCATGTATTGGCCGTGCGATGAGAAGAGACAACAAGATAATCTGAAAGCAGGCCCTCATATTGGAACCAGAAGTCAAAGATAAAAGAGCCTGACATAGATCGTCGAATAGAAAGAGGCTAGAATGTGTACAATGCAGACAGACAGACAGACAGACAGACAGACAGACAGACAGACAGACAGACAGGCAAGCAAGCTGGGGGATAGACAGACAGACAGGCAGGCAAGCAAGCTAGTGAACAGACAGACAGACAGACAGACAGACATGTAAGCAGGCAGGCAGGCAGACAGACAGACAGGCAGGCAAGCAAGCTGGTGGACAGACAGACAGACAGACATGCAGGCAGAAAGACAGACAGACAGACAGGTAGGCAGGCATGCAGGTAGACAGACAGACAGATAAGAAAGCAGGCAAGCAAGCTGACAGACAGACAAACAGGCAGGCAAGCAGACAGACTGACAGACAAGCAGACATATCCACAGACAGACAAGCAGACATATCCACAGACAGACAGATAGATATACAGACAGCCTGATAGATTCAACTTTTATATACTTTCTATGATGTAGTTAGATCTTACTACAATTCTTGTGTTTGTTTTCTGAAGGATTTACTGGAGCTCTATTCACCCTAAAATAGCTAGCAGAAAAGACAACAGAATACAATCAAAATGTGTACATAGTTTTCATTTACCAGTAAAAAAAAAACAATTCGACCGAGTAAACAGAGAACAACTGTGGGAGATACTAACAACATACGGAGTAAGCCAACATCTAACCTACCTTATTAAAAGTCTCTACATCAACAGCAGCTGCACAGTCAGAACAGTAGCAGGCTACACGGACCACTTCAAAGTTAGATCAGGTGTAAGACGGGTGCGAACTATCCCCGTACTGTTTATTACATACATGGACCATATATGTAAGCTAGACAACCCATCAGAGACAGAGGAGATCAATGAGCTTTTATTTGCAGACGATCAGGCACTAAAACATGAAACAATAGAAGACCTACAAGAACACTTAAACAAACTCAACATCTTAGGCACAAAATACAACATGAAAATCAACATCAACAAAATGGAAGGCATGAATGTCGCCAAAAAAATAAACAGAACATCAACATAAATATATACGGCAGGAATCTAAAATAAGTAGAGGAATTCAAATACCTAGGAAGTCTAGTGACAAACAACAATTCACAAACGCAAGACTCAAGATGCAACAAAGCTTGTCAAATCATTGGACAGCTATCACAACTATTGTCCAACAAGGAAATAACTCTGGAGGCAAAACGGGCACTATACAATACAATCTTCATCCCAACGTTGTGCTACCAATGCCAGACCTGGGCCCTAGATGCAAGAACAATAAGAATAATAACCTCTACAGAGATGAAATGTGTTAGACGAATGACAGGAAACAGTCTGAGAGATAAGATCAGAAATGTAGAACTTTGAAAAAAGCTAGGAATAACCACCATCATAAACTGTATATAAAGAAACAACACACAAAAATGGGTTGGTCACGTGACAAAGAAGAAAGTTAAAAACATAAGGAGTCATCAATAAATGTTGTGAGAACACCAGACCCAAGGGTCGACCACGAAAAAGGTAGATTGACAGAATATTAGAAACACTAGGAAACATAACAGCAGCACAGGTGAACAGACGAGCAAAAAACACCAAATTATATCTCCCCTCGACGCTGAAAGGCAAATGAGGAAGGAAAGAAGAAGAAAATATTTTCTGTCTCCTGTGTCTTTTTGTTTCCGTTTCTGAGGTACCTACTGAGGAAGACCTGTCTAGGCCGAAACGTCCTGGTTTTGTTCCTTCAGTCAAGTAAAGCTGTCAAGGTTGGCTGTGTTCTCCCTTTGATGGTAGTTATGACGTCACAAATAAAAAGCAGAATAGCTCAGTCCAAAATAGAATTTCAGAAAATGAAAAATATTTTATGCAACAAATTTATGTCAATAGAAATGAGAAAGAGAGTTCATCGGTGCTATATAGAACCAATTCTGACCTATGGAAGCGAATCATAGACAGTAGACAAACAAATGAAAAGACGATTAGAGGCCACAGAAATTGTATTTCTCAGAAGAATGTTGAAAGTTCCCTGGACAGCTAGAAAGACCAATGAAGAAGTTCTCAAACAGGCCAACACAAAAAGGCAGCTCCTAAAAAAAACATCAGAAAGAAACAATCAACATTTTTTCGGGCACATCATGAGAAGAGGAAAGTTGGAATACTTGGCTACAACTGGCAAAATAAAAGGAAAGAGAGATCGTGGACGACAAAGAGAGAAAATACTAGATAGCTTGGTGTCATGGCATGGAAAACAGTCAACAACAGAACTGATACGACGCACTGTAGATAGAAGATTGTTGAGGGACATGATCGCCTACGACAACCGGTATGGTACATGATGATGAAGACGTGACAACTCACCTCCTCACAGATCTCCCGACACGGCAGCATGAACGGGATCTCGTTCCGGGCACAGAAAGGGGAGAAGACTCCGCACACCAGAAACCTCAGTTTATCGTGACAGTTCGTGGCTATCAGGGGGTCGAGGTGTTTGATCTCAATGTTTAGTTCCTTGGACGGACAAAGTACATTGATAACAAACATACAAACATGTCTACCCATACAGTCTATTCAATCTTGTTGCTGTCATGTAACAAAACATCATCATCGAGTGCCGTCGCTGCATCGAAGGTTGGCTACCATGGATCGCCATTCCCCTCTCTCTCTCTCTCTCTTGCTTTGATGGTGCAGATTGCCATAGGTTGACTTGTCCATCTTTTGATGTTACTCGTCCGTGTTAGTCTTGGTCTGCCTCTTTTACCTTGTATCTTCCCTTCAAAGATTGCTTTTATTAGGCTGTTGTGTCTTTTAACATGCCCCAAAAATTTCATTTGTCTTGTTCTAATTGTGTTTAGTAGTTCTCTTTTCAGTTTTAGTTGTTTTAAAACTTCATCATTTGTTTTCTTTTCTTTCCATCCAATTCTTCCTATGCTTCTATAGATCCACATTTCAAAGGCTTCAATTTTCTGTTCTGTTTTCTGGTCTAATGTCCATGTTTCTGCACCATACAGGAATATTGAGAAGATGTAACATTTTACTATTCTTAATTTTAACCCTGGTGTTATTTGTTTTGATGTTAGTATATTTTTCATGGCATTAAAATTACTTTTTGTCATACCTATTCTTTTATTTATACCAATTTTACATTTTCCATCATTGGTTATAGTATGTCCCAGGTAGTTGTAGCTCTGGAGTGTCTCCAGATGTATTCCTTCAACTTTGATATTTAATTGTAGGTCTTGAGAATTTTCTTTGTTTATGATCATAGTTTTAGTCTTTTTGATATTTATATCTAGTCCTATCATATCTTGGGGCCTCAACCCATTTCCCGAATATATTTTGGGGCTACGCTTATTCACACCAGTTTATGATTTCAAATAGTTTGTCACCCTCTGGTATTAATGAGGCTGTGCAGGCTCATGCACGCTATTCTGTTTTCTTGTCTAATGTCCATGTTTCTGCACCATACAGGAATATTGAGAAGACGTAACATTTTGCCATTCTTAGTTTCAGCCCTGCTGATATTTGTTTTGATGTTAGTATATTCTTCATGACATTAAAATTACTTTTTGCCATTCCTATTCTTTTGTTTTGTAACAAAAGTCCGAATTACAAATTATGATTTGACCCTGAAGTGATTGCGAAACAAATCTACGTCAAATGTGTTTCTCATTGCCCAACTTGAGGTCACACTACATTATTATCTTTCACTTTTTCTTTCTCCTTCGTCTTTTTATTATTGCTTTTTTCTTTCGCCTCATCTTTCTTCTTCTCCTGGTACTTTTTCTTCCTCATTTTTTCTTCTACTTTTTTTTCTTTTTTTTTTCCTTCTTCTTCCTCCACTTCATTCTTTATTTTTCTACATTCTTCCTTCTTGCTTTTAATTCTCCTCCTCTTTCTTCTTCTTCTTATACTTCTTCTCCCTCTCCTCCATCTTTTTTATTTCTTTTTATACCTTCTTTCTTTTCCTTCTTGCTGTTCTTTCTCCTCCTACTTCATTTTATTCTTCTGCTACTACTACTTCCTCTTCTTCTTCACAATCGTCTCCATCTTTCTTCTTACTTTTTCTATCTCCTTCCTTTTTCTTTTACGTCCTCTCTTTTTTTCTTCTTCATATTTTGCTTCTGTTTATTTTTTTCTTCTTTTCTTCTTTTTCCTTCCTTTTTGTTTCCTCATGTTTTTCTTCTCTCGTCTACTCTCTTCTTCTTTTTCTCTCTCTACAGTGTTTGGTTCTTGTGGCAAGGCGCTGTACAGAGGAGTGTCATGTAACGCTTTCAGCTCGCTATGGATCATCATCATCATCATCATCATCATTATTATGTGCCATACCGGTTGGCGTAGGTGATCATGTCCCTCCACAATCTTCTATCTACAGTGCATCGTATCAGTTCTGTTGTTGACTGTTTTCCATGCCATGACACCAAGCCATCTAGTATTTTCTCTCTTTGTCGTCCGCAATCTCTCTTTCCTCTTATTTTGTCTGTTGTAACCAAGTATTCCAACTTTCCTCTTCTCATGAGGTGCCCGAAGAATGTTGATTGTTTCTTTTTGATGTTTTTTAGTAGCTCCCATTTTGTGTTGGCCTCTTTGAGAACTTCCTCATTGGTCTTTTTAGCTGTCCAGGGAACTTTGAACATTCATATGGAACATAGGTCTTCAAATAACACTTTCAGCTCCCCATAGAGCATTGGTCTTCAAATAACACTTTCAGCTCCACATAGAGCATTGGTCTTCAAATAACACTTTCAGCTCCCCATAGAGCATTGGTCTTCAAAAAACACTTTCAGCTCCCTATAGAGCAAAGATCTTCAAATAACACTTTCAGCTCCCCATAGAGCATTGGTCTTCAAATAACACTTTCAGCTCCCCATAGAGCATTGGTCTTCAAATAACACTTTCAGCTCCCCATAGAGCATTGGTCTTCAAATAACACTTTCAGCTCCCTATAGAGCAAAGATCTTCAAATAACACTTTCAGCTCCCCATAGAGCATTGGTCTTCAAATAACACTTTCAGCTCCCCATAGAGCATTGGTCTTCAAATAACACTTTCAGCTCCCCATAGAGCATTGGTCTTCAAATAACACTTTCAGCTCCCCATAGAGCATTGGTCTTCAAATAACACTTTCAGCTCCCCATAGAGCATTGGTCTTCAAATAACACTTTCAGCTCCCCATAGAGCATTGGTCTTCAAATAACACTTTCAGCTCCCCATAGGGCATTGGTCTTCAAATAACACTTTCAGCTCCCTATAGAGCAAAGATCCTCAAATAACACTTTCAGCTCCCTATAGTGCACAGATCTTCAAATAACACTTTCAGCTCCCTATAGAGCATAGATCTTCAAATAACACTTTCAGCTCCCTATAGAGCATAGATCTTCAAATAACACTTTCAGCTCCCTATAGAGCATAGGTCTTCAAATAACACTTTCCAAACCGTTTTGTTTGGTTTCCGTTTTCTTAAGATCGTTCCATGTCTTCCCCATCCTCTTCATCTCTGCGTCTATCCTGTTTTCTTTAAATAGATTTTGGCCTTCATCTTTGTCAACTTTCCTGGGATAAAAAAAAAATGACATGCAGTACTCTCCCTTGGCATCAGTAGTACGTGAGCTATCCAGCGCCATCTCATTGTAGAAGGTTATTTTTGTGGTACTGTCCTCATCGCTAACACTGTATTACTCAGAGGTCATTTCTATGGGACTACCTCTACCTTTTATTATGTCTACCTAACTCGTGTATACCATCATGTGATGTCTGGTTTCTCTCCTTATGTTTCTACACTCTGTTTTGGTAGAAAATACTTATACTAATAATATACTAATACTAATACTAATACTAATACCAATACTAATACTAATCCGTATACTAAATCTAATCCTAATCCTAACACTGATCCTAATCCTAATACTAATCCCCATACTAATCCTAATACTAATCCTAGTCATAATACTAATCCTATTACTAATCATAATCCTAATACATATTCTAATACTAATCCTAATCCTAATATATATTCTAATCCTAATCCTAACACTAATCCTAATCCTAATACATATTCTAATACATATTCTAATACTAATCCTAATCCTAATATATATTCTAAGCATATCCTATTATATATTCGAATCCTAATCCTAATCCTAACACTAATCCTAATCCTAGTACATATTCTAATACTAATCCGAATACTAATCCTAATCATAATATATATTCTAATCCTAATCCTATTATATATTCTAATTCTAATCCTAACACTAATCCTAATACATATTCTAATACTAATCCTAATACTAATACTAATCCTAATCCTAATATATATTCTAATCCTAATCCTATTATATATTCTAATCCTAATCCTAACCCTAACACTAATCCTAATCCTAATACATATTCTAATACTAATAAATAAATATATTTTTGAGTGGAACCTTCCTAGTCAAGAGACAAACAAACCAACAATATTGACGTCACTTGGAGTGCCCTTTATTTGTTTATGTTGATAAGCTATCGATGTTTGGAAGCACTTACTTCCACGCTACACTGTCCAAACATGTTAGGAATCGTGCCCCAGGTGAAGGTCAGGTTGGCACACACCGGGAAGATGGAGTTCTGGACACAGTGGGTGTTCTCCTCTCGACATTTGCTTTCCTTGACTGGTTTGACACACCTGCTGGCTGGCAAACCCTGGAGATAGAAATCATTGAATCTGCTAGAGATTTCTCAAACTATTCTTCCTCTCCTTCTTTCCTTCCTCAATTGCCTTTCAGCGTCGAGGGGAAATATAATTGCTCTTCTGTTCGCCTCTACTGCTGTTATGTTTCCTAGTGCATCTAATAGTCCATTAATCCTTCTTTTCCGTGGTCAGCCCTTGGTCTGATTTTCTCGCAAAGTTTATTGAGGGCTCGTTGTGTTGTGTTTTGATCACTTTGCCTTGTCACATGGCCAACCCATTTTATCTGTTGTTTCTTTATATATTCTATGGCAGGGGCTATTCCTAGCTTTTTTTCTCAGTTCTTCATTTCTGATCTTATCTCTCAGACTGTTTCCTGTCATTCGTCTAACACATTTCATCTCTGTAGAGGTTATTTTACTTATTGTTCTTGCATCTAGGGTCCAGGCCTGACATTGGTAGCACAACGTTGGGATGAAGATTGTGTTGTATAGTGCTCGTTTTGCCTCCAGAGTTATTTCCTTGTTGGACAATAGTGGTGATAACTGTCCGATGATTTGACAGGCTTTGTTGCATCTTGATTCTATCTCTGCTGTTTGAGAATTGTTGTTTGTCACTAGACTTCCTAGATATTTACATTCCTCTTCTTGTTTTAGTTGTCCTCGGTCTATAGCTATGTTGATGTTCTATTTCTCTTTTTCGACATTCATGACTTCTGTTTTGTTGGTGTCGATTTTCACGCCTGCATGTTGGTGGTTTGTCAACAAGTGACGGGATAGAAGTTTGTTGTTTGAAACATCCGCTAGGGGGCTGGGTAGGGTTCCGCTAGGGGGCTGGGTAAGGTTCCGCTAGGGGGCTAGGTAGGGCTCCGCTAAAGAGCTGGATAGGGTTCCGGTAGATGGCTGGGTAGGGTTCCACTAAAGAGATGGGTAGTGAGTGCTCCGCTAGGTGGCTAGGTAGGGCTCCGCTAAAGAGCTGGATAGGGTTCCGCTAGGGGGCTGGGTAGGCCTCCGCTAAGGGGCTGGGTAGAGCTCCATGAGGGGGTTGGGTAGGGCTCCGCTAAGGGGCTGGGTAGGCCTCCGCTAAAGAGCTGGGTAGAGCTCCATGAGGGGGTTGGGTAGGGCTCCCAAGGGGGCTGGGTAGGGCTCCGCTAGGGGACTGGGTAGAGCTCCCCTGGGGGGCTGGGTAGGGCTCCGCTAGCGGGCTGGGTAGGACTCCGCTAGGGGGGCTGGGTAGGGCTCCACTAAGGGGCTGGGTAGGACTCCTCTAAGGGGCTGGGTAGGACTCCGCTAGGGGGCTGGGTAGGGCTCCGCTAAGGGGCTGGGTAGGACTCCGCTAGGGGGGCTGGGTAGGACTCCTCTAAGGGGCTGGGTAGGACTCCGCTAGGGGGCTGGGTAGGGCTCCACTAAGGGGCTGGGTAGGGCTCCGCTAAGGGGCTGGGTAGGACTCCGCTAGGGGGGCTGGGTAGGGCTCCACTAAGGGGCTGGGTAGGGCTCCGCTAAGGGGCTGGGTAGGACTCCGCTAGGGGGGCTGGGTAGGACTCCTCTAAGGGCTGGGTAGGACTCCGCTAGGGGGCTGGGTAGGGCTCCGCTAAGGGGCTGGGTAGGACTCCGCTAGGGGGGCTGGGTAGGGCTCCGCTAAGGGGCTGGGTAGGACTCAGCTAGGGGGGCTGGGTAGGGCTCCACTAAGGGGCTGGGTAGGACTCCTCTAAGGGGCTGGGTAGGACTCCGCTAAGGGGCTGGGTAGGGCTCCACTAAAGGGCTGGGTAGGACTCCGCTAAGGGGCTGGGTAGTCTAGAGCCAGAATGTCAACCTCAGGACATGGGGGACCCGGGTTCAAATCCCACTAGAAGCTGTGGTGATCTTTCAAACATGAAACATTAATCCATTGTTTCTTCGTGACGCTGCCCTCCCCTGATCTCTTGGGTAGTAAGATCCGATGTTTAGCCCTCTCGGATAACGACAATAAAAAGGAAGTCCCGTGTGCACTCGCGCACGTTAAAGAACCATTGGCAGTTAAAATCGTAAAGAGTAGGCCATACGGCCGCTGCCCGGGCACAGCTGTCAACTGAAACTTGCCCACACCGTGGGTCCCATGCCGTGGGTCCCATACCGTGGGTCCCATACCGTGGGTCCCACACCGTGGGGACCCATATCGTGCTACGGAGTTCCTGCACGTGGCCCAGGATTCTCCTAATTTTTAATCGAGGGGGGAGGGATATCGGGGTACATATGGATTCGTCTGATTTGCAGTGATGATGATCGTAGGGGCAACAACAACAGCACACCCGCTGGTCATGCTGTGTGCGTTCACAACATGCTCTGCGAGTAAGAACAAGTCAAATCACGTGACCGTACAGACGAGCAAGACTGGAGAGTATTTATCTATCTTGTGGTGACTCAGCAATAAAAATAGCTAGGCATGTTCCACGGTCGTCAATATTTATATTTGCCGTCCTTAAAGTCAAGTATCTCACCCACGTTAGCCATTAACGAAGATAACCAGCATAAGATGGACTCTGCAAAGTTCACCTTGCTTGCGTTCGCCCGATGATTAAAGTATTCTAGAGTGTTCTAGTAGACTAGAGAATTCCTCTTCATCATCCGCCCTTAAAAGGACGTTAAGTGGGCGTGTCCAGGTTGTGTTGTGGTTTGCAGTATAACTGTTTTATTTGCGCCTTTCGGCCCAGCACATCCGACTACACCACAACATTTTTGAGTACCGGGTTGTCTTCCCTCTTCGATCCCTACTCGCTTGGCCAGACTAGACAGGTTAGTCTGTTACTAGAGGCACCGCGGAGAGGTGGAGCAGGATCTGGATGGTTCTGGTTCACCGATCCTGGCGCAAGCCATCAGCTGTGGGTCGCTGACAACTTCCAGCTCTGGTGCTGTGAGGCGCGCCTTTCAAGATTATAATTTTACCTTAGCATTAGGGGGCTGGGGAGCCGCGATTGCTCAGTGGCTAGTGAAGTGGAGTGCAAAGGTCAACAGGTCGTCCTGATCGACGGCTTCCAGATTCACCCAGCTTTAAATGGATACCATAATTTTTTTAGGGGAAAGTAAAGCAGAACGGGCGTAATACCAGCCCTATTACCCTAACAAATCATGTGTCGAAGGTCTATAAAAATGATGGCCACTAACACCATCTTCCCTATTCACTTGGCGTGATTGGAATCTTTATTTTACTTTTTCTTTAAAAAAGGAGGCTCGATGACCTGGAGGAAATACTCGGCCTATGAGGGTAGAGCGTCTCTGGTTTGAATCTCGCTACAGGCTGTGGGAGTTTGTCATTTCGAATTTTTTGGTGCCACATTCCCCTAACAGAACAGAGACAGATGGCGAGATTTGATAAAATATCTTTAAAAGAAAACAGCTAGAACAAAAATTCATATAGGAGAAGGTGTATCTTGGTCTACGCCCTATGGGCCGGTTACGGCTCGAAAGGCATGCAACAACATTCCCCTAATCTCTGGGTAGCGAGGTTCGATGTCTAGTCATCTCTGGGTAGTCAGATCCGATGCCTACCCTCTCTGGGTAGTGAGATCCGATGTCTAGCCCTCTCTGGGTAGTGAGATCTGATGTTTAGCCCTCTCTGGGTAGTGAGATCCGATGTTTAGCCCTCTCTGGATAGTGAGATCTGATGTTTAGCCCTCTCTGGGTAGTGAGATCCGATGTCTAGCCCTCTCTGGGTAGTGAGATCTGATGTTTAGCCCTCTCTGGGTAGTGAGATCCGATGTTTAGCCCTCTCTGGGTAGTGAGATCTGATGTTTAGCCCTCTCTGGGTAGTGAGATCCGATGTCTAGCCCTCTCTGGGTAGTGAGATCTGATGTTTAGCCCTCTCTGGGTAGTGAGATCCGATGTTTAGCCCTCTCTGGGTAGTGAGATCTGATGTTTAGTCCTCTCTGGGTAGTGAGATCCGATGTCTAGCCCTCTCTGGGTAGTGAGATCTGATGTTTAGCCCTCTCTGGGTAGTGAGATCCGATGTCTAGCCCTCGCTGGGTAGTGAGATCCGATGTTTAGCCCTCTCATGGGTAGTGAGATCCGCAGTCTAACCATCTCTGGGTAGCGAGATCCGATGTTTAGCCCTCTCTGGGTAGTGAGATCCTATGTCTAGCCCTCTCTGTGTAGTGAGATCCGATGTCTAGTCCTCTCTGGGTAGTGAGATCCGATGTTTAGCCCTCTCTGGGTAGTGAGATTCAATGTCTAGCTCTCTCTTTGTATTGAGATCTGCTGTCTAACCATCTCTGGTTAGTGAGGTCTGATGTTTAGCCCTCTCTGGGTAGTGAGATCCGATGTTTAGCCCTCTCTGGGTAGTGAGATCCGATGTCTAGCCCTCTCTGGGTAGTGAGATCCGATGTTTAGCCCTCTCGGGGTAGTGAGATCCGATGTTTAGCCCTCTCTAGTTAGTGAGATCCGATGTTTAGCCCTCTCTGGGTAGTGAGATCCGATGTCTAGCCCTCTCTGGGTAGTGAGATCTGATGTCTAGCCCTCTCTGGTAGTGAGATCCGATGTCTAGCCCTCTCTCTGTAGTGAGATCCGCTGTCTAACCATCTCTGGGTAGCGAGATCCGATGTCCAGCCCTCTCTGGGTAGTGAGATCTGATGTCTAGCCCTCTCTGGGTAGTGAGATACACTGTCTAGCCCTCTCTTTGTAGTGAGATCCGATGTCTAGCCCTCTCTGGGTAGTGAGATACAATGTCTAGCCCTCTCTTTGTAGTGAGATCCGATGTCTAGCCATCTCTGGGTTGTGAGATTTGATGTCTAGCCATCTTTGGGTTGTGAGATTTGATGTCTAGCCATCTCTGGGTAGTGAGATCCAATGTCTAGCCATATCTGGGTAGTGAGATCCGATGTCTAACCCTCTCTGGGTAGTGAGATCCGATATTTAGTCTCCCTGGGTAGTGAGATCCGATGTCTAGCCCTCTCTGGGTAGCGAGATCCGATGTCTAGCCCTCTCTGGTTGTGAAACCCGATGTCTAGCCCTCTCTGGTAGTCAGATCTGATGTCTAGCCCTCTCTGGTAGTGAGTGAAATCCGATGTCTAGCCCTCTCTGGTAGTGAGATCCGATGTCTAGCCCTCTACGGTAGTGAGACCCGATGTCTAGCCCTCTAGGGTAGTGAGATCCGATGTCTAGCCCTCTAGGGTAGTGAGATCCGATGTCTAGCCCTCTAGGGTAGTGAGATCCGATGTCTAGCCCTCTAGGGTAGTGAGATCCGATGTCTAGCCCTCTAGGGTGGTGGGATCCGATGTCTAGCCCTCTCGGGTAGTGAGATACGATGTCTAGCCCTCTCTGGGTAGTGAGATCCGATGTCTAGCCCTCTAGGGTAGTGAGATCCGATGTCTAGCCCTCTAGGGTAGTGAGATCCGATGTCTAGCCCTCTAGGGTAGTGAGATCCGATGTCTAGACCTCTAGGGTAGTGAGATCCGATGTCTAGCCCACTCAGAAAACAGCAAAAAGCAGGATATCCCGTGTATACTCTACGCACGTTAAAGAACCCACAGTATTTGGAAATTGAAACGGCTGGACCAATGATTGTCTCTGCCGGAGCAAAATTATAAGACTAAATCTACACCCAAAGCATAAGAACTCTCTACAATAAAAAAACAAAAACATGAGAGTACCTCTAAAGTGGGAGAATATCTGCCTGTATGGTTGGGGACGCATGAGCACACGGGTACCGATGTGGAGAATAGGGAAAATGTTATAATCACTCAAAATTCAGTCCGTCGGGACTTGGCTAGAGATGTAAAGTTGATGAACGCAAACAAATAGACAAATCAGCTTGGACATTCCAGTCTAATTATGTTTGAAAGTAATGAGTGAAAATAATGTTCATAATGGAAATAATAATAGCAGTAGCAGAAGCTACAACAGCAGTTTTCGTCAGTCATAGTTGACATTGTTTTTGCAGTCTTCTTTCTCTTCTATCATTCCTCTGCTGCCGTTGGCGTCGAGGGGAGAAACAAGCTGCGATTATTTGCTCTTCTGTTGGCCTCTTCTGATGTTATCCCTCCTAGTGACTCTAGTATTCCCTTTATCCATCTCTTTCTCGGTCTTCCTCTTAATCTGGCGTTTTCGTAGCGTTTGTTTATGGCTCTTTGATTAATTGTTAGTTCTTTTTGTTTTGTTATGTGGCCGAACCAATTTATCTGTTGTTTCTTTATGTATTCGATGGCTGGTTCAATTTCGAGTTTCTTCCTCAGGTCAGTGTTTCTTACTCTGTCCCTTAAGCTGTTTCCTGTCATTCTTCTGGCACATTTCATTTCGGTGGTCGTTATCTTTCTTATTGTTCTAGAGTCCAGCGTCCAATTCTGGCACTGATAGCACAGAGTTGGTAGAAAAGTTGATTTGTATATTAGCGAGAAAGAAAATAAAACTAAACAACATAATAGATAATACATCTTTGAAGCAAGTTGACAATATTAAATATCTGGGTAGCACGTTAACACAAGACAATAACCAAGAAACAGAGATAGATATAAGGTTGGAAATGTTAGTTTTTCCTTTATTTACACGCGCATTCTCTTTTTCTATGAATCTGTCTGCTTCTTGTTTGAGTTGGAGCATTAGAGTGTGTTGGGAGCCGCGATAGCTCAGTGGTTAGTGAACTGAACTACAAAGGACAAGAGGTTGGGTTCGATCCCAACCGACGACTTCCGGGTTCACCCAGCCTTTAATGGGTACCGGATTTTTTTTCTGGGAAAGTAAAGCGGCACGGGTGTAATACCGACCACATTACCTCAAAAATCATGTGCCGAAGGTCTGTAAAATGTATGGTCACTAACACCATATTCCCTATACGCCACTTGGCGTGACGGGGGTACTTTACTTTTTTTACATCTCTCATATGGTGTACGTGGCCAAGCCAGCGTAACCTGCGTTGTTTGAGCAGCATTTAGATGTTCGGGAGACCTGTGCAAGTGTGGACCTCCACGTTTGTCACTTTGTACTTCCAGGTGATACCAAGAATAAGGTACTGGCATCGCATATGGAATGCATTTAGTCTTCTCTCCTATCTTGTATAAGTTGTCCATGATAATAATAAAACAACTCGCAGTATCATCATATCTTGTATAAGTTGTCCATAATAAAACAACTCGTAGTATCATCATATCTTGTATAAGTTGTCCATAATAAAACAACTCGCAGTATCATCATATCTTGTATAAGTTGTCCATGATAATAATAAAACAACTCACAGTATCATCATATCTTGTATAAGTTGTCCATGATAATAATAAAACAACTCGCAGTATCATCATATCTTGTATAAGTTGTCCATAATAAAACAACTCGCAGTATCATCATATCTTGTATAAGTTGGCCATGATAATAATAAAACAACTCGCAGTATCATCATATCTTGTATAAGTTGTCCATAATAAAACAACTCGTAGTATCATCATATCTTGTATAAGTTGTCCATAATAAAACAAGTCGCAGTATCATCATATCTTGTATAAGTAGTCCATAATAAAACAACTCGTAGTATCATCATATCTTGTATAAGTTGTCCATGATAATAATAAAACAACTCGCAGTATCATCATATCTTGTACAAGTTGCCCATAATAAAACAACTCGCAGTATCATCATATCTTGTATAAGTTGTCCATGATAATAATAAAACAACTCGCAGTATCATCATATCTTATATAAGTTGTCCATGATAATAATAAAACAACTCGTAGTATCATCATATCTTGTATAAGTTGTCCATGATAATAATAAAACAACCCGCAGTATCATCATATCTTGTATAAGTTGTCCATGATAATAATAAAACAACTCGCAGTATCATCATATCTTGTATAAGTTGTCCATGATAATAATAAAACAACTCGCAGTATCATCATATCTTGTATAAGTTGTCCATGATAATAATAAAACAACTCGCAGTATCATCATATCTTGTATAAGTTGTCCATGATAATAATAAAACAACTCGCAGTATCATCATATCTTGTATAAGTTGTCCATGATAATAATAAAACAACTCGCAGTATCATCATATCTTGTATAAGTTGTCCATAATAAAACAACTCGTAGTATCATCATATCTTGTATAAGTTGTCCATGATAATAATAAAACAACTCGCAGTATCATCATATCTTGTATAAGTTGTCCATAATAAAACAACTCGTAGTATCATCATATCTTGTATAAATTGTCCATGATAATAATAAAACAACTCGCAGTATCATCATATCTTGTATAAGTTGTCCATAATAAAACAACTCGTAGTATCATCATATCTTGTATAAGTTGTCCATAATAAAACAACTCGCAGTATCATCATATCTTGTATAAGTTGTCCATGATAATAATAAAACAACTCGCAGTATCATCATATCTTGTATAAGTTGTCCATGATAATAATAAAACAACTCGTAGTATCATCATATCTTGTATAAGTTGTCCATGATAATAATAAAACAACTCGTAGTATCATCATATCTTGTATAAGTTGTCCATGATAATAATAAAACAACTCGTAGTATCATCATATCTTGTATAAGTTGTCCATAATAAAACAACTCGCAGTATCATCATATCTTGTATAAGTTGTCCATGATAATAATAAAACAACTCGTAGTATCATCATATCTTGTATAAGTTGTCCATGATAATAATAAAACAACTCGTAGTATCATCATATCTTGTATAAGTTGTCCATGATAACAATAAAACAACTCGTAGTATCATCATATCTTGTATAAGTTGTCCATAATAAAACAACTCGCAGTATCATCATATCTTGTATAAGTTGTCCATGATAATAATAAAACAACTCGCAGTATCATCATATCTTGTATAAGTTGTCCATGATAATAATAAAACAACTCGTAGTATCATCATATCTTGTATAAGTTGTCCATAATAAAACAACTCGCAGTATCATCATATCTTGTATAAGTTGTCCATGATAATAATAAAACAACTCGTAGTATCATCATATCTTGTATAAGTTGTCCATAATAAAACAACTCGCAGTATCATCATATCTTGTATAAGTTGTCCATGATAATAATAAAACAACTCGTAGTATCATCATATCTTGTATAAGTTGTCCATGATAATAATAAAACAACTCGTAGTATCATCATATCTTGTATAAGTTGTCCATGATAATAATAAAACAACTCGCAGTATCATCATATCTTGTATAAGTTGTCCATGATAATAATAAAACAACTCGCAGTATCATCATATCTTGTATAAGTTGTCCATGATAATAATAAAACAACTCGTAGTATCATCATATCTTGTATAAGTTGTCCATGATAATAATAAAACAACTCGTAGTATCATCATATCTTGTATAAGTTGTCCATAATAAAACAACTCGCAGTATCATCATATCTTGTATAAGTTGTCCATGATAATAATAAAACAACTCGCAGTATCATCATATCTTGTATAAGTTGTCCATGATAATAATAAAACAACTCGTAGTATCATCATATCTTGTATAAGTTGTCCATGATAATAATAAAACAACTCGTAGTATCATCATATCTTGTATAAGTTGTCCATAATAAAACAACTCGCAGTATCATCATATCTTGTATAAGTTGTCCATGATAATAATAAAACAACTCGTAGTATCATCATATCTTGTATAAGTTGTCCATAATAAAACAACTCGCAGTATCATCATATCTTGTATAAGTTGTCCATGATAATAATAAAACAACTCGTAGTATCACGGAGACTTTACAGAGAAGGGCGTTTTAGAAGTAGAGCGTAATCATCATCATCATCATCATCATCATCATCATCATCATCATCATCATCATCATCATCATCATCATCATCAAGTACCGGGCCTGCTGGCGTAGGTGATCATGTCTCTCCACAATTTTCGATCCTGACAGTTATTTATCATTTCTGTTGTTGACCTTCTGCCAAGCCATTCTCTTAAGCTGTCTAGTATCTTTTCTCTTTGCTTCCCTCTATCTCTTCGTCCCTCAATTTTCCCAGTTGTTACAATATATTCCAGCTGTTCTCTTCTCATTACATGGCCAAAAAATGATGATTGTTTCTTCCTAATATTGGAAATTAGCTCCCCATTTGCTTTGACCTCTTTCAGAACATTTTCATTACTCTTCGTAGCTGTCCATGGTATTCTCAACATTCTTCTGTAAACCCACATTTCTACAGCCTCCACTGATTTTCTCGTCCGTTGTCTTATTGTCCTTGATTCACATCCATATGTTAAGACTGGCTCTACATAACATTTAAGAACTCTTTATTGCTTCTATTGTCAAAAATGGATTGCACAGTATCTTCTTCATTTTTACGGAAAACTGCTTTTGCCTGACCCGTTCTTGATCTCCCTCTATCCACCACAGCCAATCTAAAAAAAATCTCTGTCACTAGCCAGATTGTCCATTTCTTCTGTTGTCATGTTCAAGGTCTTTTTGATGTCTTGGAAACACATTCTTCTTGGTCTGCCCCTAATGAGTCGTTCAAGAATCATGCATTCCATTATTGTTCTTTCCAACCTGACGTCACCGTAGTATTCTAATTTCGTCTGCAGAATTTTGTTTTTCAGCCAGTTCCTCTTAATGTTGACATGTTTGAATATTTTCTTATTTTTTTTTTTTTGGTTTCATTATCCAAGGTGTCTTACACATTTGTCTGCAGCATTTTGCTTTCACTGAAACGATTTTCTCCCCCTGCTGTTTGCGAGATTATCTACGATTCATAACCATATGCTGCTATCGGGAAGACACAGATCTTCTAATAATTTTAATTTGACTGTCTTTCTGTTATTGTGAGACATGTTTTCCATGGCGTTTAATGTTTGTGTGGTTACATATATGTATATAACACCACACGCACGCAGGCACGCACGCGCGCGCACACACACGCACACGCACACACACGCGCACACACACACGCGCGCGCGCACGCCCACACACATATATATGGGAGCCCCGATAGCTCAGTAGTTCGTAAACTGGACTACAGAGGACAGGAGGTATGGTTCGATCCCAACCGACGGCGACCCGGGTTCACCCAGCCTTAAATGGGTACCGGATTTTCTTTTTTGTAAAGTAAAGCGGCACGGGCGTAATACCGACCACATTACCCCACAAATCATGTGTTGAAGGTCTGTAAAATTGATGGTCACTAACACCATATTCCCTATACTTGGCGAGACGGGGCCACTTTACTTTTTTTTAAATAACCATATGTTGCTATCGGGAAGACCCAGACATTCAATAATTTTAATTTGACTGTCTTTCTGTTATTGTGAAACATGTTTTTCCTGGCGTTTAATGTTTGTGTGGTTACATATATGTATATGTATTATTATTTATTTATCTCCACTTGTTCTGTCACTCATTATGCATCCCGTACTTACCTTACAGTCAAATCTATCATCCCAGTTGAGGCCCATAAGATCTTTCAGCGGCTCGGCACACTTTTTCTTGGCTAGCAGGCATGTCTTCTTGCACGGGCCCCAGCTGCTTGCTTCCCACTGCACTTGGGTAGGTAGGTGGCACATGCGTGTAGTCTCAGGTTCTTGGAGCACGGCTGGTCCAAGTATGCCCACATATGTTCCAGCACACGATACACTTGCAACTGTAGATGCAGTATTTATGTCAGATCAGTTGCGGGTGTTTGATGCGACAAGCAACAACAGCAGGCATCAGCTGCAGCTTCGCCTAGTTGAACAACTCGCCTAGAACAGAGTCGTGTGGCAGGATTCAATGTGGACCATATATTGTTCTTTGTTTTTTTTCTGTTGTTGTTTATTTGTCATTTTTTTCCGATTGCTATCACATACCTTTTCCTTCTATTATTCCCTTTTATCGCCTCGGAAGTTTCCCTATTTAATAATATTTATTTATTATTATTTGCCTTCAATGCGGGTCCTGTGCAAGGTATGATACTTGATAACAATGATAATCGGTCACAGAGAGTTTAGAATGTCTACTCTATGAGCCGTCTCCGGCTCGAAAGTACAATAGATAGATAGTTGGGAGATACATAACGATAAGATAGATAGTAGGGAGATACATAACGATAAGATAGATAGATGGGAGATACATAACGATATGTTTCGCTTGTCCACGTTTGAGAGCTATACTTTTAATATTATTATTATAATCATCATCATCATCATCATCATCATCATCATCATCATCATCATCATCATCATCATCATCATTTGGTTGAATGTCCTTTGCAGAACTATGCTCTCATCGCAGCACGTCTGAAGTCTCTAGCCAGATCTCCCATAGAACGGTATTCTCGTTATAGCTCGTTTAAAAGAATCCCCGTCTCTAGCCAGATCTCCCACGTACCTTTGCATTCACCATAGCCCATCTGACAGAATCAATCTCTAGCCAGATCTCCCACAGAACGTTGCTTTCACCATAGCCCATCTGACAGAATCAATCTCTAGCCAGATCTCCCACAGAACGTTGCTTTCACCACAGCCCATCTGACAGAATCTGTCTTTTTGAAAAAAAATTGTTCATGTCTTTTTAAAAAAAAAGTACCCCCGTCACACCAAGTGGCGTATAGGGAAATATGGTGTTAGTGACCCTATATTTTACAGACCTTCAGCACATGATTTTTGGGGTAATGTGGTCAGTATTACGCCCGTGCTGCTTTACTTTCCCAGAAAAAAGTCCGGTACCCATTTAAGGCTGGATGAATCCGGAAGCCGTCGGTTGGGATCGAACCCTACCCCTTGTCCGTGGTAGTCCAGTTCACTAACCACTGAGCTATCGCGGCTCCCTGTTCATGTCTTTTAGCATGTCTTTATTGCTCATTTTTTCATTATAAAAGGCATCTTAAGGATTTTTGTGTAGCATTTTGTTTGGAACTAACAAATTATTTTTCATTGTTATTTGCAAGACTGTCCACCATTCACAACCATATGTTACTCTTGGGAAGATGCATATACTCAGTTGTTGCTCTAAATAATATATAAGTATTTGTATGTATATATCCTTGATGATGTTAGGACATCATATGTAAGTCTTTTCGTCTTGTCAGATGGTCTAGTGGAGGCTATTGTGTATATGGCCCTTTTCGTCTTGTCAGATGGTCTAGTGGAGGCTATTGTGTATATGGCCCTTTTCGTCTTGTCAGACGGTCTAGTAGAGGCTATTGTGTATATGGCCCTTTTCGTCTTGTCAGATGGTCTAGTGGAGGCTATTGTTTATATGGCCCTTTTCGTCTTGTCAGATGGTCTAGTGGAGGCTATTGTGTATATGGCCCTTTTCGTCTTGTCAGACGGTCTAGTGGAGGCTATTGTGTATATGGCCCTTTTCGTCTTGTCAGACGGTCTAGTGGAGGCTATTGTGTATATGGCCCTTTTCGTCTTGTCAGACGGTCTAGTGGAGGCTATTGTGTATATGGCCCTTTTCGTCTTGTCTGACGGTCTAGTAGAGGCTATTGTGTATATGTCCCTTTTCGTCCTGTCAGACGGTCTAGTGGAGGCTATTGTGTATATGGCCCTTTTCGTCTTGTCTGACGGTCTAGTAGAGGCTATTGTGTATATGGCCCTTTTCGTCTTGTCAGGCCGTCTAGTGGAGGCTATTGTGTATATGGCCCTTTTCCTCTTGTCAGGCCGTCTAGTGGAGGCTATTGTGTATATGGCCCTTTTCGTCTTGTCAGGCCGTCTAGTGGAGGCTATTGTGTATGTGGCCCTTTTCGTCTTGTCAGACAGTCTAGTAGAGGCTATTGTGTATATGGCCCTTTTTGTCTTGTCAGACAGTCTAGTAGAGGCTATTGTGTATATGGCCCTTTTTGTCTTGTCAGACAGTCTAGTAGAGGCTATTGTGTATATGGCCCTTTTCGTCTTGTCAGACGGTCTAGTGGAGACTATTGTGTATATGGCCCTTTTCGTCTTGTCAGACGGTCTAGTGGAGGCTATTGTGTATGTGGCCCTTTTCGTCTTGTCAGACAGTCTAGTAGAGGCTATTGTGTATATGGCCCTTTTTGTCTTGTCAGACAGTCTAGTAGAGGCTATTGTGTATATGGCCCTTTTCGTCTTGTCAGACGGTCTAGTAGAGGCTATTGTGTATATGGCCCTTTTCGTCTTGTCAGACGGTCTAGTGGAGGCTATTGTGTTTTTTTTTTAGGTTTTGTTTTTGTCGAACAGCTTCTCTCGTGGCTAATTCTACTAATGTTTGACAAACACACACGGCCACAGAATGAACAAGTCAGGTCCACTGGTCCACAGGGTTTTCCATCATTTTTCATGAATCTTTTCTCTTCTAAGTTTTGCCTTAGCACAGTCTCAAATGACGTTATACCATTCCTTATACATGCTCTCCATGATGTGCGATCACTTGCCAGATGTTCCCAGTCATATTCACAAATGGAGAATTCATTCAGAGATATATATATATATATATGGCCCTTTTCGTCTTGTCAGACGGTCTAGTGGAGGCTATTGCGTATTTTTTTGAGGTATTGCTTTTGCCGAACAGCTTCTCTCGTGGCTAATTCTACCAATGTTTGACAAACACACGCGGTCACATAATGAACAGGTCAGGCTCGCTGGTCCACAGGGTTTACCATCCTTTTTCATGAGTCTCTTCTCTTCTAAGTCCTGTCTTAGAACAGTCTCAAATGTTGTTATACCATTCCTTATACATGCTCTCCATGATGTGCGATCACTTGCCAGATGTTGCCAGTCGTTTTCACAGATGGAGAAGTCTTTCAGAGATGATTTGCAGATATCTCTATATCGTAGTTTAGGAGCCGCCATAGCTCAGTGGTTAGTGAACTGGACTACAAAGGACAAGTGGTAGGGTTCGATCCCAACCGACGGCTCCGGTTCACCCAGCCTTTAGTGCGTACCGGATTTTTTTTTCTGGGAAAGTAAAGCGGCACGGGCGTAATACCGACCACATTACCCCAAAAATCATGTGCTGAAGGTCTGTAAAATGTATGGTCATTAACACCATATTCCCTATACGCCACTTGGCGTGACTTTACTATATTGTAGTTTAGGACTGCCTATTTGTCTTTTTCCGTGTGTTAGTTCGCAATATAGTATTTGCCTGGGGATTCAAATATCGGCATATAACCTATTTAGTTCTTTATCTATGAGGGCTGTTGTTTTAATTTTCCCTTCTTTCAGTGTGTTTGCTTTAACAAGTCCAGGGCACAAGGTCCTTACGTTCCACGTGCCAAGTTTCAACATTGATGCTTTCTTCCACATCTCACTTTGTCTACTCTGCCTGGGCACGGAATATGGAGATAGTGCTTTAAGGACATCATATATATATATATATATATATATATATAAGTATATTTATATATATATCCTTGATGATGATGTTAGGACATCACATATGTATGTGTATGTATATATCCTTGAGTTGTAATGTAGTTGAACATAACCGAGGTAGAATTGTTATTAAAGAGCTCATCTGCTGAAGTGAAGAGTTGATGCGGTCCCCTTCTTGTGTAACGGATTTTTTTCCCATATAAAATATAACAAACTGCACTGGCATTGTGCTGACCAACATTGGTCAAAATGTGTTCATGATCAGAAAATGGCGGATGTATCGAGGAGATAGGCGCCAATATGGCAGGTTCCTTGTTAACTTGAATACATCAGGACATGTTCTTTGTTAACTTGAATACAACAGGACATGTTCTTTGTTAACTTGAATACAACAGGACATGTTCTTTGTTAACTTGAATACACCAGGACATGTTCTTTGTTAACTTGAATACAACAGGACATGTTCTTTGTTAACTTGAATACAACAGGACATGTTCTTTGTTAACTTGAATACAACAGGACATGTTCTTTGTTAACTTGAATACAACAGGACATGTTCTTTGTTGACTTGAATACACCAGGACATGTTCTTTGTTAACTTGAATACAACAGGGCATGTTCTTTGTTAACTTGAATACAACAGGGCATGTTCTTTGTTAACTTGAATACAACAGGACATGTTCTTTGTTAACTTGAATACAACAGGACATGTTCTTTGTTAACTTGAATACAACAGGACATGTTCTTTGTTAACTTGAATACAACAGGACATTTTCTTTGTTAACTTGAATACAACAGGACATGTTCTTTGTTAACTTGAATACAACAGGACATGTTCTTTGTTAACTTGAATACAACAGGACATGTTCTTTGTTAACTTGAATACAACAGGGCATGTTCTTTGTTAACTTGAATACAACAGGGCATGTTCTTTGTTAACTTGAATACAACAGGACATGTTCTTTGTTAACTTGAATACAACAGGACATGTTCTTTGTTAACTTTAATACAACAGGGCATGTTCTTTGTTAACTTGAATACAACAGGACATGTTCTTTGTTAACTTGAATACATCAGGACATGTTCTTTGTTAACTTGAATACATCAGGACATGTTCTTTGTTAACTTGAATACATCAGGACATGTTCTTTGTTAACTTGAATACAACAGGACATGTTCTTTGTTAACTTGAATACACCAGGACATGTTCTTTGTTAACTTGAATACAACAGGACATGTTCTTTGTTAACTTGAATACAACAGGACATGTTCTTTGTTAACTTGAATACAACAGGACATGTTCTTTGTTAACTTGAATACAACAGGACATGTTCTTTGTTAACTTGAATACACCAGGACATGTTCTTTGTTAACTTGAATACACCAGGACATGTTCTTTGTTAACTTGAATACACCAGGACATGTTCTTTGTTAACTTGAATACATCAGGACATGTTCTTGTTCTCACAGCGGACAAAGAAGAAGAGAAGAACGAGAGAAGAAAAAGGAATGAGAGAGGAAAGTTGGGAAAAGGAAGAAAGAAACGAAGATTAAAGCAAAGAAAAAGAATTGAGAGTACAGAAAGAAAATTATGATGAGGATAAAGATGAAAAGGAGAAATACAAAGAAGGAGGAGATAACGAGGAGGAAGGGGCAGAAGAGATAGACGTAGAGAAGAAGGAGAGGCAGTGGAAGAGAGAGAAGAATAAAATGAGAAATAAGATGATAGAAAGAAGAAAAGGAAAAAATAGAATAGAAGAAGAGGATAGAAGAGAAGGAGAGGAGAAGAAGCAAGACATAGTGACTGAGATGAAGATGGAAAAGTCGTAGACAAGGAAACAAAGACATGGAACGATCTAAATTTAAAGAAATGCAAGACACAGAAACTGAACGTGTTTCTTGAAGACATGTGCTCCACAGGGAACTGATAGGTAGAAGATTAAGACTAGATTAAAAAAAAGAGAGATAAAGTAGAAGAAGGAGAAAAATATGAAAAGGGATATGAAGATTGGAGATGAGGAAGGAGATTAATGGTAGATGGAGAAGAAAGAGATGAGGAAATATGCGGAGGATGAGGAGGAGAAAGGAAGGGGAAAAAAATGAAAAGAAAAGAAAAGAGTAAAAGGGCTTCCTTTACAGAATTTCATTAATGGATGCTTAGGTAGAATAAAAGGATGGAAATGGCAGGACAAAATCACTAACATAGAATTATGGAAATGTACCAGTCAAATACCAGTGGATAAAGTGATATAGCGAAGGCGATAAAACTGGATAGGACACACACTAAGGAAACCAACTGAGAGTATTACACAACAGACCCTTTTTTGGAATCCACAGGGGAAAAGACAAAGGGGAAGACCAAGAAATTCTTGGAGATGGCAGACAGAAGCAGAGATGAAGATGATGGGGGAGACATGGAATGACCTTAAAAGAATGGCAAGTAAAAGAACGACTTTGAAAGTGTTTGTTGAAGACCTATGCTCCACAGGGAGCTGAAAGGTAGAAGAAGAAATGGGCTTCCTTCTGTCCTTATTCCGTCACCTTGATTTTCGTTGGGACACTGCTGTCAGGCTGCACAAATCTTCATTGATCTCTGCAGTCGTTCTTTGGAACTCAACAAAGTCGAGGTCTGTCCACTCTTTTATATTGTCTTCCCATCTATATCATCATTCGTTCTTTGGAACTCAACAAAGTCGTGGTATGTCCACCCTTTGATGTTATCTTCCCATCTATATCTACCTCTTCATCTCTCCTCTTTCACAGTCCCTTGCAGAATGGTCTTTGCTGGAACAGAAGATCGAGATAGGTGGCCCACAGCCGAATATAGATTTACTTTAGCCTGCAGGCTGAAGGAGTATTCCCGTGAAATACCTCCAACAAGGGTGACGTTTTTAGCGTTGCGAGCAGGGGTGGTTGTGGGTAGAGTGACGTCAGCTGTCTATAGCTCCTATAGGTGATAACGTCACACTGATTGGAGAGTTTTCCGGTTCCATTTTCTGTCCGCGGGACTCTGTAACTCTATAGTTGGCTGTGTGTAACCTAAGAAGGCCATGTTATGTAAGCAAGACGATAAGATGATTACGTGATGTGATAATGTTGTAGATAGTGATAATTAAAGCCTCTGGTCTAAACAGAAAAACAAGATAATGTTCATTGACAAAACAAAAAGCCAACCCAAAATCATCATCAACAGTGAAGAACTTGAAATTGTAACAAACTATGAATATCTGGGATCTGTAGTAACTAACAATGGAGACTGCCAGAAGGAGATCAACAGAAGATTATAGCAACAGCAACACAAAAGTTAAACGACGTGAAGAACAGGCCAAACTAGCAATTCAGAAAATGAAAAATATTTTATGCAACAAATCTATGTCAATAGAAGTGAGAGAGTTCATCGGTGCTATATAGAACCAATTATGACATGTTAAAGCTAATCATGGACAGTAGACAATCAAATGAAAAGACGATTAGAGGCCACAAAGATTGTATTTCTCAGAAGAATGTTGAAAGTTCCCTGGACAGTTAAAAAGACCAATGAGGAAGTTCTCAGAGGCCAAAACAAAAAGGGAACTCCTTAAAAACATCAGAAAGAAACAATCAAAATTTTTCGGCCACATCATGAGAAGAGGAAAGTTGGAATACTTGGTTACAACTGGCAAAATAAAAGGAAAGAGAGATCGCGGACGACAAAGAGAGAAAATACTGGATAGCTTGGTATCATGACATGGAAAAATGTCGATTACAGAACTGATACGATGCATTGTAGATAGAAGATTGTGGAAGGACATAGTCGCCTACGCCAACCGGTAAGGCACATGATGATGATGATAAGAATATGTGGTACAATACCAACAAGTCAGTAAAATTACATTTACTAATAACCTGTATACTCTCTATAGCAACATTCGGTTGTAAATCATTGACAATCTCGCAAACGACAAGACAGAAAATCGATTCATTCTAAACAACACAATGCTACAGCAACAATCATTACGATACCTTAGATATTGAGAAAAGAGCAATGAAGACATTAACAGATTGAAACATGACAAATAACTGGATTATAAACGCCATTCTACAGTGGTAATTAAAGTACTATGGCCACGTCAACAGACACAGCGGACTGGAAAGAACAATAATGGAAGGTATGGTTCCTGGACGACGGATCATGGGCAGGCCAAAATGAAGGTGGTTTGAAGACATCAAGGAGACCTTGAACATGACAACAGAAGAAGTGGGAGATCTGGCTAGAGACAGAGATTCTTTCAGACGGGCTGTGGTGAATGCAACGTTCTGTTGGAGATCTGGCTAGAGACAGAGATTATTTCAGACGGACTGTGGTGAATGTAACGTTCTGTGGGAGATCTGGCTAGAGACAGAGATTATTTCAGTTGGGCTGTGGTGAATGTAACGTTCTGTGGGAGATCTGGCTAGGGACAGAGATTATTTCAGTTGGGCTGTGGTGAATGTAACGTTATGTTGGAGATCTGGATAGAGACAGAGATTATTTCAGACGGACTGTGGTGAATGCAACGTTATGTTGGAGATCTGGCTAGAGACAGAGATTCTTTCAGACGGACTGTGGTGAATGCAAAGTTCTGTTGGAGATCTGGCTAGAGACAGAAATTATTTCAGACGGGCTGTGGTGAATGCAACGTTCTGTTGGAGATCTGGCTAGAGACAGAGATTATTTCAGACGGACTGTGGTGAATGCAACGTTCTGTGGGAGATCTGGCTAGAGACAGAGATTCTTTCAGACGGGCTGTGGTGAATGCAACGTTCTGTGGAAGATCTGACTAGAGACAGAGATTCTTTCAGACTGGCTGTGGTGAATGCAACGTTCTGTGGGAGATCTGGCTAGAGACAGAGATTCTTTCAGACGGGCTGTGGTGAATGTAACGTTCTGTGGGAGATCTGGCTAGAGACAGAGATTCTTTCAGACGGGCTGTGGTGAATGCAACGTTCTGTGGGAGATCTGGCTAGAGACAGAGATTCTTTCAGGCGGGCTGTGGTGAATGCAACGTTCTGTTGGAGATCTGGCTAGAGACAGAGATTATTTCAGACGGACTGTGGTGAATGCAACGTTCTGTTGGAGATCTGGCTAGAGACAGAGATTATTTCAGACGGACTGTGGTGAATGCAACGTTCTGTTGGAGATCTGGCTAGAGACAGAGATTATTTCAGACGGACTGTGGTGAATGCAAAGTTCTGTTGGAGATCTGGCTAGAGACATAAATTATTTCAGACGGGCTGTGGTGAATGCAACGTTCTGTTGGAGATCTGACTAGAGACAGAGATTCTTTCAGACTGGCTGTGGTGAATGCAACGTTCTGTGGGGGATCTGGCTAGAGACAGAGATTCTTTCAGACGGGCTGTGGTGAATGTAACGTTCTGTGGGAGATCTGGTTAGAGACAGAGATTCTTTCAGACTGGCTGTGGTGAATGCAACGTTCTGTTGGAGATCTGGCTAGAGACAGAGATTATTTCAGACGGACTGTGGTGAATGCAACGTTCTGTTGGAGATCTGGCTAGAGACAGATTATTTCAGACGGGCTGTGGTGAATGCAACGTTCTGTTGGAGATCTGGCTAGAGACAGAGATTATTTCAGACGGGCTGTGATGAATGCAACGTTTTGTTGGAGATCTGGCTAGAGACATAGATTATTTCAGACGGGCTGTGGTGAATGCAACGTTCTGTTGGAGATCTGGCTAGAGACAGAGATTCTTTCAGAAGGGCTGTGATGAATGCAACGTTCTGTGGGAGATCTGGCTAGAGACAAAGATTCTTTGAGACGGGCTGTGGTGAATGCAACGTTCTGTTGGAGATCTGGCTAGAGACATAGATTATTTCAGACGGGCTGTGGTGAATGCAACGTTCTGTGGGAGATCTGGCTAGAGACAGAGATTCTTTCAGACGGAAATCATTCATGTTTTGTGGATGCAACGTTCTGCAAAGGAAATGCACCTGACAATGATTATAATTTTGTGAACCATATAACAACATTTGTAGATGTGTTATTTGATTAAGTATGATTCCTGCCGTTATGTGTGATTTGATTGACTGTGATTCCTGCAGTGTTGTGTGATTTGATTGAGTGTGATTCCTACTAGTGATGTGTCATTTGATTGAGTGTGTGACTACCTCCTGTGATGTGTGATTTGATTGAGTGGGTGACTCCTATCTGTGATGTGTGGTTTGATTGAGTGCGTGACTCCTACCTGTGATGTGTGGTTTGATTGAGTGTGTGACTCCTACCTGTGATGTGTGGTTTGATTGAGTGGGTGACTCCTACCTGTGATGTGTGATTTGATTGAGTGTGTGACTCCTACCTGTGATGTGTGGTTTGATTGAGTGGGTGACTCCTACCTGTGATATGTGATTTTATTGAGTGGGTGACTCCTACATGTGATGTGTGATTTTGATTGAGTGTGTGACTTCTACCTGTGATGTGTGGTTTGATTGAGTGGGTGACTCCTACCTGTGATGTGTGGTTTGATTGAGTGTGTGACTCCTACCTGTGATGTGTGGTTTGATTGAGTGTGTGACTCCTACCTGTGATGTGTGGTTTGATTGAGTGTGTGACTCCTACCTGTGATGTATGATTTGATTGAGTGTGTGACTCCTACCTGTGACGTGTGGTTGAACTGGTTCGGCAGCCTGGTATGAGTGTACGGTACAAGTCCTCTACACATGGGAAGGTATATCTCTTCACATCCATTACCCGCGTTCTTATTCTCTCCCTTCACTTGTCTCTTCGAATTGCGTCCCTTGCGAACTGGAATAAGTTTTATTGAAGCGAATAAGATGATCATGTTCACTTTGTCATGCTGGATAATAAAACAGTTGTATGTGTTGGTGTATTGTTAACAAATATAACAAGACATTGACACATGTTTTATGAGTTGTTTTTTCCCGATTTCTTGAATAACATATAAACAGACGAAGAACGGTTCAAGATTAACATATAAACAGACGAAGAACGGTTCAAGATTAACATATAAACAGACGAAGAACGGTTCAAGATTAACATATAAACAGATGAAGAACGGTTCAAGATTAACATATAAACAGACGAAGAACGGTTCAAGATTAACATATAAACAGACGAAGAACGGTTCAAGCGACTAAAAAAACTTGTGTATATATATTTTTTTTTTAATCTTGTTTAAATTTGCTTGTGCCTTAATCATTGATTTGGTTATTTGGTTATTTGGTTGCGGAAGGCCCCGGTATCACTGCAAACGAATTAAAATCCATAATTGCTCAACCGCCCGTGCCAGCGTAATTACCGAATTACTAACTCGTCTCCCAAACAAAGAAAGGTAACTGTAGTCCCCATCGTAGCAGTCTCAGCACACGCCAAAAGACATACGGCGAAACCGCGCAGAAAGTGAACACAGCCAACTGTTACCTGTCATACGATATCATCATTGATCGTAAACAATTGGAATGGGACGCACCAAAATGGCAGCTTATTTATATTCGAGCTATGGACCAAGCAATGTTTACATTGAACAACACGATAAATGTTATTGCTGCGAGTTGGCAGATTTTGAAAATGTTTTCAAGGGTTTGAACATAAATGTTTGTTCACAGTTCGTTAACCTTCGCTATAGATAAAGTCGTTAATTGGATGGCTTCGTTTCAGACATTTTTGACGTTGGTAGCTAAGGACCTAACTTGTGCAAACCGGGCATTGGCAAGGATCATTTTGAATCTATGAAGTGGGCTCATTGTGTGTTTAACTCAAACGCATATGTGCTTTTTAACCAAAGACCTTTTTTTGGGGACTCAATGCAGATATCCCCGATGGAAGAATAACTTGTACTATTAGTCCCATAAATGATTCGCTTCCAGAGGTTTATGATGTAAACAAAGCAGTTTTATCATTGCAAGTGAATAATGTCCACACCTATAATTGGTCAGGATTGTGTAGCAGCAGCAGCTTTATAGCGAACACAGAAAACATCACACGATTGTGCTGTTCTGAAATAGCTATGCCATGCTACCCTAGAATTGCCTTTAATGGGATTACTGTGACCACAAACCACTCTCCATGTGTGTGCCACATATTTACACCCCAGAAAGAAATACTGAATATAACAACACCATGTGCCGTCTGTGATATTAATGACCACAGACCAGGAGCCTCCAGTATGATTGATACAACTGTTGCACCAAGCACTTCATCAGCAGAGCCATATCTATGGAATGTTAATCTGACATTGTTCTTGAATGATGTCCAAATTAATGAGACATCAGAATCGTGTGGCAGCAGCTACAAGAAGGGAGCGGAGAACATCAAGTTCTGCTGCTATAAAGGAGACTTGCCTTGCTATCCCAGAATTGCCTTAAATGGAATCACTGTAGTTGAAAACTTCTCCTCTTGTGTAAACTACACATTCACATCTAAGAGTGAATCAGTGAAGGTCACAAAATCATATTCTCTCTGTGGTTTTACTAACTACAGGTCATGTGGCTTCTGTTGGATTGGAAATGACAAATTACCACCACTGTGTGTCTATATGTTTGGAATTGGAGTCATCAATGACGGCCTAACATCATCAAGTGCTATGACGATCATCATTTTCGGGAGGACGTGAACTCCCATGGTATATGGTGGATAGGCGGCAGGAACCATTGAAGGCTATGTCTGAAAAGTGTTCCTTCTTGCAGTTTCCTCATATTCCAAGTCCGGCTTGTTGCAGGAGCTACTGAGTTAAGTGCTCTGTGCACACCGTGAGCTGTGTGTCTCATCCGTTTTGATCCTGCTTAGATATCCCGCTTGTTTACGATGAATGATGATATCGTATGACAGGGAACAGTTGGCTGTGTTCACTTTCTGCGCGGTTTCGCCTTATGTCTTTTGGCGTGTGCTGAGACTGCTACGATGGGGACTACAGTTACCTTTCTTTGTTTGGGAGATGAGTTGGTAATTCGGATGATTCCACTGGCACGGGCGGTTGAGCAATTATGGATTTTAATTCGTTTGCTGTGAGACCGAGGCCTTCCATAACCAATAACCAATAATAACCAATTGGAATATTGAAACATGACGAAAACGGATGAGACACACAGCTCACGGTGTGCACAGAGCACTTAACTCAGTAGCTCCTGCAACAATGTTTTAATCATTGCTGTTATATATAACATGCCCCAAAAATATCATTCGTCTTGTTCTAATTGCGTATAGTAGTTCACTTTTCATTTTTAATTGTTTTAAGACTTCATCGTTTGTTTTCTGTTAATTTTCTGTTCTGTTTTCTTGTCTAATGTCCACGTTTCTGCACCATATAGGAATATTGAGAAGATACAACAATTTACTATTCTTAGTTTTAGCCCTGGTGTTATTTGTTTTGATGTTAGTATATTTTTCATGGCATTAAAAGTGCTTTTTTGCCATTCCTATTCTTTTGTTTATTTTAGTTTCACATTTTCAATCACTGGTTATAGTATGTCCAAGGTAGTTGTAGTTCTGTACTGCCTCGAGGTCTATTCCTTCAATTTTTGTATCAACTTTTAGGTTTTGAGCATTTTCTTTTTTATGATCATAGTTTTAGTCTTTTTAATAATCATATCTACTCCATATTTTTTGCTTGTCATGTTTATTTCATTAAGTAATTGTTGTAGATCTTTTTGACTTTCTGCTGGTAGTACAGTATCATCATATGAAGTCTTACAACAACTGAACATGAAAATAAAACTACTAAACATAATACAAATAAGACTTAAAATGAGATTTGTGGGCCATGTTAAAAGACACAACAGCCTACTAAAAGTAATATTGGAAGGGAAAATACAAGGTAAAAGAGGCAGAGGCTGACCAAGTCTAACATGGACGAGTAACATCAAAAGATGGACAAGTCAGCCTATGACAACCTGCACCATCAAAATAAGAGACAGAGTGGAATGGCGCTCCATGGTAGCCAACCTTCGAAGGGGAGACTACACTCAATGAACTACAGAAATATCGTTCAAACATAAACATTTACTTCACGTAAACAAATGAACTTTTTGTGTCTGGTGTCACAAATTGGAACCACTTCCTCAAAATATACATTTTATGAATGAGTAGAAGGTACTAGACCTAGGACATCTTTAACTATAAACTCAGCTAATATACTAGACTCAGGACATCTTTAACTATAAACTCTGCTAATATACTAGACCTGGGACATTCTTAACTATAAACTCTGCTAATATACTAGACCTGGGACATCTTTAACTATAAACTCTGCTAATATACTAGACCTGGGACATCTTTAACTATAAACTCTGCTAATATACTAGAATAGGACATCTTTAACTATAAACTCTGCTAATATACTAGACCTAGGACATATTTAACTTAAACTCAGCTAATATACTAGACTCAGGACATCTTTAACTATAAACTCTGCTAATATACTAGACCTAGGACATCTTTAACTATAAACTCTGCTAATATACTAGACCTAGGACATATTTAACTTTAAACTCTGCTAATATACTAGACCTGGGACATCTTTAATTATAAACTCTGCTAATATACTAGACTCAGGACATCTTTAACTATAAACGCTGCTAATATACTAGCCCTAGGACATCTTTAACTATAAACTCTGCTAATATACTAGACTCAGGACATCTTTAACTATAAACGCGGCTAATATACTAGACCTAGGACATCTTTAACTATAAGCTCTGCTAAGATACTAGACCTAGGACATCTTTAACTATAAACTCTGCTAATATACTAGACCTAGGACCTATTTAACTATAAACTCAGCTAATATACTAGACCTAGGACATTTTTAACTATAAACTCTGCTAATATACTAGACCTAGGATATCTTTAACTATAAACTCTGCTAATTTACTAGACACAGGACATCTTTAACTATAAACGCTGCTAAAATACTAGACCTAGGACATCTTTAACTATAAACTCTGCTAATATACTAGACCTAGGACATCTTTAACTATAAACTCTGCTAATATACTAGACTCAGGACATCTTTAACTATAAACGCTGCTAATATACTAGACCTAGGACATCTTTAACTATAAACTCTGCTAATATACTAGACCTAGGACATCTTTAACTATAAACTCAGCTAATATACTAGACCTAGGACATTTTTAACTATAAACTCTGCTAATATACTAGACCTAGGTTATCTTTAACTATACACTCTGCTAATATACTAGACTCAGGACATCTTTAACTATAAACTCTGCTAATATACTAGACCTAGGACATCTTTAACTATAAACTCAGCTAATATACTAGACCTAGGACATCTTTAACTATAAACTCTGCTAATATACTAGACTCAGGACATCTTTAACTATAAACTCTGCTAATATACTAGACCTAGGACATTTTTAACTATAAACTCTGCTAATATACTAGACCTAGGACATCTGTAACTATAAACTCAGCTAATAAACTAAACTCAGGACATTTTTAACTATAAACTCTGCTAATATACTAGACCTAGGACATCTTTAACTATAAACTCTGCTAATATACTAGACCTAGGACATCTTTAACTATAAACGCTGCTAATATACTAGACCTAGGACATCTGTAACTATAAACTCTGCTAATATACTAGACCTAGGACATCTTTAACTATAAACGCTGCTAATATACTAGACCTAGGATATCTTTAACTATAAACTCAGCTAATATACTAGACCTAGGACATCTTTAACTATAAACTCTGCTAATATACTAGACCTAGGGCATTTTTAACTATAAACTCTGCTTATATTCAAGACCTAGGACATCTTTAACTATAAACGCTGCTAATATACTAGACCTAAGACATATTTAACTATAAACTCTGCTAATATACTAGACCTAGGACATTTTTAACTATAAACTCTGCTAATATACTAGACCTAGGACATCTGTAACTATAAAATCAGCTAATAAACTAGACTCAGGACATCTGTAACTATAAACGCTGCTAATATACTAGACCTAGGACATATTTAACTATAAACTCAGCTAATATACTAGACCTAGGACATTTTTAACTATAAACTCTGCTAATATACTAGACCTAGGACATCTGTAACTATAAACTCACCTAATATACTAGACCTAGGACATCTTTAACTATAAACGCTGCTAATATACTAGACCTAGGACATCTTTAACTATAAACTCTGCTAATATACTAGACCTAGGGCATTTTTAACTATAAACTCTGTTTATATTCAAGACCTAGGACATCTTTAACTATAAACGCTGCTAATATACTAGACCTAAGACATATTTAACTATAAACTCTGCTAATATACTAGACCTAGGACATCTGTAACTATCATCATCATCATTGAGTGCCGTCTCCGCAACGAAGGTTGGCTACCATGGAGCGCCATTTTGCTCTATCTCTTGCTTTGATGGTGCAGGTTGTCATCGGTTGATTTGTCCATCTTTTGATGTTACTCGTCCATGTTAATCTTGGTCTGCCTCTGCCTCTTTTACCTTGTATTTTCCCCTCCAGGATCACTTTCAGTAGGCTGTTGTGTCTTTTAACATGGCCTAAGAATCGCATTTGTCTTGTTCTAATTGTGTTCAGAAGTTCTCTTTTAATTTTTAGTTGTTTTAAGACTTTGTCATTTGTTTTCTTTTCCTTCCATCCAATTCTACCTATTCTTCTATATATCCACATTTCAAAGGCTTCAATTCTCTGTTCTGTTTTCTTGTCTAATGTCCATGTTTCAGCACCATATAGGAATATTGAGAAGATGTAACATTTTGCTATTCTTAGTTTTAGTTCTGGTGTTATTTGTTTTGATGTTAGTATGTCCTTCATGACATTAAAATTACTTTTTGCCATTCCTATTCTTTTGTTTATTTCAGTTGTACATTTTCCATCACTGGTTATAGTATGTCCAAGGTAGTTATAGTTCTGAACTGTCTCAAGGTCTATTCCTTCTATGTTGATAACCACTTGTGGGTTTTGAGTATTTTCTTTGTTTATGATCATAGTTTTAGTCTTTTTGATATTCATATCTAGTCCATATTTTTTGCTTGTCGTGTTTATTTCATTAAGTAATTGTTGTAGGTCTTTAGGATTTTCTGCTAGTAGTACAGTATCGTCAGCATATCTTAGGTTATTGATTATCTTTCCATTAATTTGTAGGCCTGGCATCTCTATGATGTTTTTAAAGATTTGCTCAGTGTATAGATTGAACAAGCTTGGTGATAGGATGCATCCTTGTCTTACTCCTCTTTTTATATCAATGGGTGTAGAGAACTCTTTGTTATATTTTATTATTGCTGTTTGCTCCCAGTATAGATTGCATATTAGTCGTATATCCATGTCATCTAGATGTATCTCTTTTAGGCATTCTATAAGTTGTTTGTGGTGTACTCTATCAAAAGCTTTGGTGTAGTCTATGAAGCAGGCATATATTGGTTTGTTTACTTCTGTGTATTTTTCGATTAATGTTCTCATGCAGAATATGGCTTCTTTTGTCCCGCTATTTTTCCTAAATCCAAATTGCTGCTCATCTAATTCAGTATTGATTTTATTCTGAATCCTTCCTTGTATAACTTTTAGCAAGATTTTTGTAACATGGCTCATTAGGCTTATTGTTCTAAAGTCACTGCATTCAACTGCACCATTCTTTTTAGGCAATGCAATGAAAGTTGGTGTTTTTAGTTCATTTGGTATGTATCCTGTGTGGTATATGTCGTTGCATATGTCTGTAATCACTTCAATGCCAAAATCTTCAAGTGCCTGTATCATCTCTATCTGTATGCTTTCAGGTCCTGCTGCTTTTCCCCTTTTCATTGTTTTTATAGCTTTTTCCACCTCAGATTTTAAGATTTTATAGCCTGATGTACATTTTATAACTGGTTTCTTGTCCCTTTGATCATGAAATAGTTCTGTTATATATTCCTGCCATCTATCTATGATATCCTTATTGTCTGTTAGCATTTTTCCTTTTTTGTCTGCAATGCATCCACCTTCTGTGGCTTTTTTATTTTTATTAGTCATTCTCTTTATTTCTGTGTGCATTCCTCTTAGGTCTTGTTTGCTTTCCATAGTTTCTATTTCTCTACATTTTTGGCTGAGCCAGTCTTCTTTTGCCTTTTTGCACATTTTGCGTATCTCATTATCTATTTTATTGTATTGGGCAGTGTTCTTCACTTGTCTCCTTTCTTCCATTTTTTCTAAGATGGTGTTAGTTATCCATTTTTGTTTTTTGTTCTTTTCTCTTTTGGGTAAGGTGTCGCAGGCTTTTTGTATGCTTTTCTTTATGCATTGCCATTTGGTTGTTACTTTTTCATCAGGATTTTCTCTTCTGTATTGTTCAATTCCTTCCTCTAGCAACTTCTGGTATGTGTTCTTTACTTGTATTGTATAGGTATCTTTAATATCTTTTTGATTTAAAGCTGTTATGTCGAGTGGGTTTGTTGATGAATCAGATTTTTGCTTGTTTCTCTTTAGTTTGATTTTCATTTTAATCATTACAGGATTGTGATCAGAATTAATATCTGCTCCTGGGTAGGTTTTGGCTTTCTTTACGCTGTTACGGAACCTTTCTTTTATCATTATGTAATCTATTTGATTCCTCTTCCTATCTCCAGGGCTTTTCCATGTGTATAGTTTCCTTTTCTCTTGCTCAAAGTAGGTGTTACATATTATCAGCCTGTTTTCTTCACAGAATTGTATTAATCTTTCTCCTCTGTCATTTCTTTTTCCTAAACCATGATTTTCTATAATTGTCTTATATCTACCTTTTCCTACTTTAGCGTTCATGTCACCCATTACAATCAAGATGTCTGAAGATTTCACTTGCTTCATAACTTTATTTAGGTCTTCATAGTATGCCCTATTTGTTCATCTGTGTAGTCTTGAGTAGGTGCATATGTCTGTATTATTGCTATGTCGAATGGTTTTGCTTTCAACTTGAGTAGTATAATCCTATCACTGTATGTCCAGTGGGTACTTATATATTTTTGTAGCTCTCTTTTTATCAGTATTCCTACCCCCCTTTGATGTTCTGTTGTGTTTCCTGAGTATATAAATGTATATTTTTCGTCTTCAATGTACCCACATTCCTTCCATCTAGTCTCTGATATGCCTAAAATATCTATATTTATTCGTTCTGCTTCTTGAATTAGATTTTCCAATTTCCCTTGTTGATATAGAGTCCTAACATTCCAAGTACTTATTTTAAGATCTTTCCTCCGACATAAGTTCGAATTTCTCCGACTCTCCATGGCTTCCTCTGGACTGGTACGTGATGAGGCTCCAATCTCTTTCACGGTGGTCAGCCATGTTCGTCTTTCGTGTTCTGAACATGCCTCTTGTGTACCACACACTTTGCTGTTTTCGCTTTCTGGGCCGTTGATCATTCTTGATTCCTCCGCCTCCATCCACCGTCACAGACTTTTCACATAAGGGTTGAACATACCCGTTTTTCCGTTGACATTTTTGTCAAACCATGTGCTTGCCTATCGAACCGCGAACACACAACACAAAGAAGAATAAATCATATTCCACTTAAATATCGGCAATCACAGTCCATCCCCACGTTAGAAGTAAAACATACACCAAACGGGAGAATAGCAACACATAATTTCACAACTAGACTGTCGCGTAAATCATTTAAATATATCAGCAAGAGCCGAATTATAAAAATCGACTACACGAAGCCGCCATGACACCGGAAAGTTCTGTAACTATAAACTCTGCTAATATACTAGACTCAGGACATCTTTAACTATAAACGCTGCTAATATACTAGACCTAGGACATATTTAACTATAAACTCTGCTAATATACTAGACCTAGGACATCTGTAACTATAAACTCTGCTAATATACTAGACCTAGGACATCTTTAACTATAAACGCTGCTAATATACTAGACCTAGGACATCTTTAACTATAAACGCTGCTAATATACTAGACCTAGGACATCTGTAACTATAAACTCTGCTAATATACTAGACTCAGGACATCTGTAACTATAAACTCTGCTAATATACTAGACTCAGGACATCTTTAACTATAAACGCTGCTAATATTAGAATATTTCAAGATAGAGCTATCTTTGCCTTTATCACAAACTAAAACATCTGACAGAAAGCAAAATAAAATATCAGATGAAAGGAATGTAGACGGTGTCTTTTGCCAAAAGTGCTGTACAGTTTCTAGTATTGAATTTAAAATGTCCCCTTGTGATTAACACAAGCAGCTGTGCGTAACACGATGGATGACAAGGGAGAAAATATGAGAATCGGGAGTCAGGGTTGGTGCAAATAGTGTTTTGACAGCTGAGAAGATGGACCAGAATTGTTTGTAACTAACGAGCTACCGAAACATCTTGGATTCTAAATTTGCTTCTTCTGTTTAGAAGAACCGGTCACCTATGAGCCTTCTTTGAGTGCAGTGAGGTCAAAGCTTTACTTCAATGTCTAGAACTGGTCACCTATGTGCCTTCTTTGAGTGCAGTGAGCTGAAAGATTTACTTCAATGTCTAGAACTAGTCACCTATGAGCTTTCTTTGAGTGCAGTGAGGTGAAAGATTTACTTAATCTGTATAGAACTGGTCACCTATGAGCCTTCTTTGAGTGCAGTGAGGTGAAAGATTTACTTCAATGTCTAGAACTAGTCACCTATGAGCTTTCTCTGAGTGCAGTGATGTGAAAGATTTACTTCAATGTCTAGAACTGGTCACCTATGAGCCTTCTTTGAGTGCAGTGAGGTGGAAGATTTACTTAATCTGTAAAGAACTGGTCACCTATGAGCCTTCTTTGAGTGCAGTGAGGTGAACGATTTACTTAATCTGTATAGAACTGGTCACCTATGAGCCTTCTTTGAGTGCAGTGAGGTGAAAGGTTTCCTTCAATGTCCAGAACTGGTCACCTATGAGCCTTCTTTGAGTGCAGTTTTGGTGAACGATTTACTTAATCTGTATAGAACTGGTCACCTATGAGCCTTCTTTGAGTGCAGTGAGGTGAAAGATTTACTTAATCTGTATAGAACCGGTCACCTATGTGCCTTCTTTGAGTGCAGTGAGGTGAAAGATTTACTTAATCTGTATAGAACTGGTCACCTATGAGCCTTCTTTGAGTGCAGTGAGATCAAAGGTTTACTTCAATGTCTAGAACTGGTCACCTATGTGCCTTCTTTGAGTGCAGTGAGGTCAAAGGTTTACTTCAATGTCTAGAACTGGTCACCTATGTGCCTTCTTTGAGTGCAGTGAGGTGAAAGATTTACTTAATCTGTATAGAACTGGTCACCTATGAGCCTTCTTTGAGTGCAGTGAGGTCAAAGGTTTACTTCAATGTCTAGAACTGGTCACCTATGTGCCTTCTTTGAGTGCAGTGAGGTGAAAGATTTACTTCAATGTCTAGAACTGGTCACCTATGTGCCTTCTTTGAGTGCAGTGAGGTGAAAGATTTACTTAATCTCTATAGAACTGGTCACATATGAGCCTTCTTTGAGTGCAGTGAGGTGAAAGATTTACTTCAATGTCTAGAACTGGTCACCTATGTGCCTTCTTTGAGTGCAGTGAGGTCAAAGGTTTACTTCAATGTCTAGAACTGGTCACCTATGAGCCTTCTTTGAGTGCAGTGAGGTCAAAGGTTTACTTCAATATCCAGAACTGGTCACATATGAGCCTTCCTTGAGTGCAGTGAGGTCAAAGGTTTACTTCAATGTCTAGAACTGGTCACCTATGTGCCTTCTTTGAGTGCAGTGAGGTGAAAGATTTACTTAATCTGTATAGAACTGGTCACCTATGAGCCTTCTTTGAGTGCAGTGGGGTGAAAGATTTACTTAATCTGTATAGAACTGGTCACATATGAGCCTTCTTTGAGTGCAGTGAGGTCAAAGGTTTACTTCAATATCCAGAACTGGTCACATATGAGCCTTCCTTGAGTGCAGTGAGGCCAAAGGTTTACTTCAATATCCAGAACTGGTCACATATGAGCCTTCTTTGAGTGCAGTGAGGTCAAAGGTTTACTTCAATGTCCAGAACTGGTCACATATGAGCCTTCTTTGAGTGCAGTGAGGTGAAAGATTTACTTAATCTGTATAGAACTGGTCACCTATGAGCCTTCTTTGAGTGCAGTGAGGTCAAAGGTTTACTTCAATGTCTAGAACTGGTCACCTATGTGCCTTCTTTGAGTGCAGTGAGGTGAAAGATTTACTTAATCTGTATAGAACTGGTCACATATGAGCCTTCTTTGAGTGCAGTGAGGTGAAAGATTTACTTCAATGTCTAGAACTGGTCACCTATGTGCCTTCTTTGAGTGCAGTGAGGTCAAAGGTTTACTTCAATGTCTAGAACTGGTCACCTATGTGCCTTCTTTGAGTGCAGTGAGGTGAAAGATTTACTTAATCTGTATAGAACTGGTCACATATGAGCCTTCTTTGAGTGCAGTGAGGTCAAAGGTTTACTTCAATATCCAGAACTGGTCACATATGAGCCTTCCTTGAGTGCAGTGAGGTCAAAGGTTTACTTCAATATCCAGAACTGGTCACATATGAGCCTTCTTTGAGTGCTGTGAGGTCAAAGGTTTACTTCAATGTCCAGAACTGGTCACATATGAGCCTTCTTTGAGTGCAGTGAGGTGAAAGATTTACTTAATCTGTATAGAACTGGTCACCTATGAGCCTTCTTTGAGTGCAGTGAGGTGAAAGATTTACCTAATCTGTATAGAACTGGTCACCTATGAGCCTTCTTTGAGTGCAGTGAGGTCAAAGGTTTACTTCAATGTCCAGAACTGGTCACATATGAGCCTTCCTTGAGTGCAGTGAGGTCAAAGGTTTACTTCAATGTCTAGAACTGGTCACCTATGTGCCTTCTTTGAGTGCAGTGAGGTGAAAGATTTACTTAATCTGTATAGAACTGGTCACCTATGAGCCTTCTTTGAGTGCAGTGAGGTCAAAGGTTTACTTCAATGTCCAGAACTGGTCACATATGAGCCTTCTTTGAGTGCAGTGAGGTGAAAGATTTACTTAATCTGTATAGAACTGGTCACCTATGAGCCTTCTTTGAGTGCAGTGAGGTGAAAGATTTACTTAATCTGTATAGAACTGGTCACATATGAGCCTTCTTTGAGTGCAGTGAGGTCAAAGGTTTACTTCAATATCTAGAAGTGGTCACCTATGTGCCTTCTTTGAGTGCAGTGAGGTGAAAGATTTACTTAATCTGTATAGAACTGGTCACCTATGAGCCTTCTTTGAGTGCAGTGAGGTGAAAGATTTACTTAATCTGTATAGAACTGGTCACCTATGAGCCTTCCATGAGTGCAGTGAGGTCAAAGGTTTACTTAATCTATATAGAACCGGTCACCTATGAGCCTTCTTTGAGTGCAGTCCGGTGAAAGGTTTACCTCAATGTCTAGAACTGGTCATATATGAGCCTTCTTTGAGTGCAGTGAGGTGAAAGATTTACTTAATCTGTATAGAACTGGTCACCTATGAGCCTTCTTTCAGTCCAGTGAGGTGAATGATTTACTTAAACTGTATAGAACCAGTCACCTATGAGCCTTCTTTGAGTGCAGTCAGGTCAAAGATTTACTTAAATTGTATAGAACCGGTCACCTATAAGCCTTCTTTGAGTGCAGTCCGGTGAAAGGTTTACCTCAATGTCTAGAACTGGTCATATATGAGCCTTCTTTGAGTGCAGTGAGGTGAAAGATTTACTTAATCTGTCTAGAACAGGTCACCTATGAGCCTTCCATGAGTGCAGTGAGGTGAAATATTTACTTAATCTGTCTAGAACAAGTCACCTATGAGCCTTCCATGAGTGCAGTCAGGTCAAAGATTGACTTCATCAGCAGAAAACAAAAGATTATTCTAGACAAACAAAACAAAACATGAAACACTTATTATCTCACACAGTTACACAAACAATCATTGCTCGTGTTTACAAAAACCACTTTCCTCTTTCACAGCTGCTAACTCCACCCTATGCTTGGCGTCTTTTAATAATACCGATCACATTACCCTAAAAATCATGTTCATGAAGGTCTGTAAAATTTATATTAACACCATATTCCCTATACGCCACTTGGCGTGACGGGGGTACTTTACCTTACTTTACCTTACTTTACTTTACTTTACCTTACTTTACCTTACTTTACTTTACTTTACCTTACCTTACTTTACTTTACTTTACCTTACTTTACCTTACTTTACCTTACTTTACCTTACTTTACCTTACTTTACCTTACCTTACTTTACCTTACTTTACTTTACTTTGCCTTACTTTACCTTACTTTACTTTACTTTACCTTACTTTACCTTACTTTACTTTACTTTATCTTACTTTACCTTACTTTACCTTACTTTACCTTACTTTACCTTACTTTACTTTACTTTACTTTACCTTACCTTACTTTACCTTACTTTACTTTACTTTACCTTACTTTACCTTACCTTACCTTACCTTACTTTACCTTACTTTACCTTACCTTACTTTACCTTACTTTACCTTACTTTACCTTACTTTACCTTACTTTACTTTACCTTACCTTACTTTGCCTTACTTTACTTTACTTTACCTTACTTTACCTTACTTTAATTTACTTTATCTTACTTTACCGTACTTTACCTTACTTTACCTTACTTTACTTTACTTTATCTTACTTTACCGTACTTTACCTTACTTTACCTTACTATACTTTACTTTATCTTACTTTACCGTACTTTACCTTACTTTACTTTACTTTACCTTACTTTACCTTACCTTACTTTACCTTACTTTACCTTACTTTACTTTACTTTACTTTACCTTACTTTACCTTACTTTACCTTACCTTACTTTACCTTACCTTACCTTACCTTACTTTACCTTACTTTACCTTACCTTACTTTACCTTACTTTACCTTACCTTACTTTACCTTACCTTACCTTACCTTACCTTACTTTACCTTACCTTACTTTACCTTACTTTACCTTACTTTACCTTACCTTACCTTACTTTACCTTACTTTACCTTACCTTACTTTACCTTACCTTACCTTACCTTACTTTACCTTACCTTACCTTACTTTACCTTACTTTACCTTACTTTACCTTACTTTACCTTACCTTACCTTACTTTACCTTACTTTACCTTACCTTACTTTACCTTACTTTACCTTACCTTACTTTACCTTACTTTACCTTACTTTACCTTACTTTACCTTACTTTACCTTACCTTACTTTACCTTACTTTACCTTACCTTACTTTACCTTACTTTACCTTACCTTACCTTACCTTACTTTACATTATTTTACCTTACTTTACCTTACCTTACTTTACCTTACTTACCTTACCTTACCTTACTTACCTTACCTTACTTTACCTTACCTTACTTTACCTTACTTTACCTTACCTTACTTTACCTTACTTTACTTTACCTTACTTTACCTTACCTTACTTTACCTTACTTTACCTTACTTTACCTTACCTTACTTTACCTTACCTTACTTTACTTTACCTTACTTTACCTTACCTTACCTTACCTTACTTTACCTTACCTTACTTTACCTTACCTTACTTTACTTTACCTTACTTTACCTTACCTTACTTTACCTTACCTTACTTTACTTTACCTTACTTTACCTTACCTTACCTTACCTTACTTTACCTTACTTTACCTTACTTTACCTTACTTTACCTTACCTTACTTTACTTTACCTTACTTTACCTTACCTTACCTTACCTTACTTTACCTTACCTTACTTTACTTTACCTTACTTTACTTTACTTTACCTTACTTTACCTTACTTTACCCTACCTTACTTTACCTTACTTTACCTTACCTTACTTTACCTTACTTTACCTTACTTTACCTTACTTTACCTTACTTTACTTTACTTTACTTTACCTACTTTACCTTACTTTACCTTACCTTACTTTACCTTACCTTACTTTACCTTACTTTACCTTACCTTACTTTACCTTACTTTACCTTTACCTTACCTTACTTTACCTTACTTTACCTTACTTTACCTTACTTTACCTTACCTTACTTTACCTTACCTTACTTTACCTTACTTTACCTTACCTTACTTTACTTTACCTTACTTTACCTTACTTTACCTTACTTTACCTTACTTTACCTTACTTACTTACCTTACTTTACCTTACTTTACCTTACTTTACCTTACCTTACTTTACCTTACCTTACTTTACCTTACTTTACCTTACCTTACTTTACCTTACCTTACCTTACTTTACCTTACTTTACCTTACCTTACTTTACCTTACCTTACCTTACTTTACCTTACCTTACTTTACCTTACTTTACCTTACCTTACTTTACCTTACCTTACTTTACCTTACCTTACCTTACTTTACCTTACCTTACTTTACTTTACTTATACACGCCACAGCCGTAAAATAACTAAAGAAATAGAAAATAAACAGGATGGACTTGAAAATAAATACCTGAGGACATTACTTTGTGTACCATGGAATGAGTTCCAGACTTTTTCCACAAATAATAGAAATGACAAAATATCCAAAAATATCAACTATGATCAAAGGAAGAAGGTGGTAATATGTTGGCCATGTGATTAGAAGAGACAACAAGAGAAGAAGGTGGTCATATGTTGACCATGTGATTAGAAGAGACAACAAGAGAAGAAGGTGCTCATATGTTGGTCATGTGATGAGAAAAGACAACAAGAGAAGAAGGTGGTCATATGTTGACTATGTGATGAGAAGAGACAACAAGAGAAGTAGGTGATCATATGTTGGCCATGTGATTAGAAGAGACAACAAGAGAAGAAGGTGCTCATATGTTGGTCATGTGATGAGAAAAGACAACAAGAGAAGAAGGTGGTCATATGTTGACTATGTGCTGAGAAGAGACAACAAGAGAAGAAGGTGGTAATATGTTGGCCATGTGATTAGAAGAGACAACAAGAGAAGAATGTGGTCATATGTTGGCCATGTGATGAGAAGAGACAACAAGAGAAGAAGGTGGTCATATGTTGGCCATGTGATGAGAAGAGACAACAAGAGAAGAAGGTGCTCATATGTTGGGCATGTGATGAGAAGAGACAACAAGAGAAGAATGTGGTCATATGTTGACCATGTGATGAGAAGAGACAACAAGAGAAGAATGTGGTCATATGTTGGCCATGTGATGAGAAGAGACAACAAGAGAAGAATCTGGTCATATGTTGGCCATGTGATGAGAAGAGACAACAAGAGAAGTAGGTGATCATATGTTGGGCATGTGATGAGAAGAGACAACAAGAGAAGAAGGTGGTCATATGTTGGCCATGTGATGAGAAGAGACAACAAGAGAAGAAGGTGCTCATATGTTGGCCATGTGATGAGAAGAGACAACAAGAGAAGAATGTGGTCATATGTTGGCCATGTGATGAGAAGAGACAACAAGAGAAGTAGGTGATCATATATTTGGCATGTGATGAGAAGAGACAACAAGAGAAGAATGTGGTCATATGTTGGCCATGTGATGAGAAGAGACAACAAGAGAAGAAGGTGGTCATATGTTGGCCATGTGATGAGAAGAGACAACAAGAGAAGTAGGTGATCATATGTTGGGCATGTGATGAGAAGAGACAACAAGAGAAGAATGTGGTCATATGTTGGCCATGTGATGAGAAGAGACAACAAGAGAAGGTGGTCATATGTTGGGCATGTGATGAGAAGAGACAACAAGAGAAGAAGGTGGTCATATGTTGACCATGTGATGAGAAGAGACACCAAGAGAAGAAGGTGCTCATATGTTGGCCATGTGATGAGAAGAGACAACAAGAGAAGAGGGTCATATGTTGGCCATGTGATGAGAAGAGACAACAAGAGAAGAAGGTGCTCATATGTTGGTCATGTGATGAGAAAAGACAACAAGAGAAGAAGGTGGTCATATGTTGACTATGTGATGAGAAGAGACAACAAGAGAAGTAGGTGATCATATGTTGGGCATGTGATGAGAAGAGACAACAAGAGAAGAAGGTGGTCATATGTTGACCATGTGATGAGAAGAGACAACAAGAGAAGAAGGTGCTCATATGTTGGTCATGTGATGAGAAGAGACAACAAGAGAAGTAGGTGATCATATATTTGGCATGTGATGAGAAGAGACAACAAGAGAAGAATGTGGTCATATGTTGGCCATGTGATGAGAAGAGACAACAAGAGAAGAAGGTGGTCATATGTTGGCCATGTGATGAGAAGAGACAACAAGAGAAGTAGGTGATCATATGTTGGGCATGTGATGAGAAGAGACAACAAGAGAAGAATGTGGTCATATGTTGGCCATGTGATGAGAAGAGACAACAAGAGAAGGTGGTCATATGTTGGGCATGTGATGAGAAGAGACAACAAGAGAAGAAGGTGGTCATATGTTGACCATGTGATGAGAAGAGACACCAAGAGAAGAAGGTGCTCATATGTTGGCCATGTGATGAGAAGAGACAACAAGAGAAGAGGGTCATATGTTGGCCATGTGATGAGAAGAGACAACAAGAGAAGAAGGTGCTCATATGTTGGTCATGTGATGAGAAAAGACAACAAGAGAAGAAGGTGGTCATATGTTGACTATGTGATGAGAAGAGACAACAAGAGAAGTAGGTGATCATATGTTGGGCATGTGATGAGAAGAGACAACAAGAGAAGAAGGTGGTCATATGTTGACCATGTGATGAGAAGAGACAACAAGAGAAGAAGGTGCTCATATGTTGGCCATGTGATGAGAAGAGACAACAAGAGAAGGTGCTCATATGTTGGCCATGTGATGAGAAGAGACAACAAGAGAAGTAGGTGATCATATGTTGGGCATGTGATGAGAAGAGACAACAAGAGAAGAAGGTGCTCATATGTTGGTCATGTGATGAGAAGAGACAACAAGAGAAGAAAGTGGTCATATGTTGACCATGTGATGAGAAGAGACAACACAAGAATCTCAAAACAGGCCACCCAATGAGAACCAGAATCTAAACGAAAAAAGAGGTATATCTAGAGAAACGTTAAAGTTAACACTGAAACGAGAAGCAACAACAATGGGCATGAACTCATTTTCCATTTAAGGAACAACGACATTTCAAGTACTAGTTACTTCCGTCATCTACCCAGTACTCAAACAGATCAACTTGAAAGAACTCTCAATGAAGCTTTGAGCATTATTTTAGGCTCCACGAGAGACACTTTATGCGTGACAATGAGTTCTCTACTGGATGTCCCCACTTTGGAGACAGAATTATGAGATTATAAGAGCTTGTGTATACCTACAGATAAGCACTGATAAAAAAAAACATCTACAGAATTACGTCAGGTCACCTTTGTCTACGGTCCAGAACATGCGGGAGTGCGGGAAAATGAAAGAGCGGACATGTTGGCTAGCTGTGCTGTCGTTGAAGAATGTCGACCAGTGGATCGCGCGGACATCGTCAATGTCCTGCGAGATGTGGGAAGGGCACAGGACTTCGACAACCATGAGTCCACCTCACTTCTTCGAATGAAAGAGATTGGAGTTAAGAGCCAAAAACGAGAATCTTAGTGGGTGTATAAGAAGACTTATCAACCAACACAGAACTGGAGTCGTAGGTCGCTGAACACTGTGGGTCTTGCTGAGGAGGGGGATCTGAGCACCTAAGGACATGTTCCGAATGCAGTGGTGATGACACACAGATAACTCAATACCTCAATACATCTACTTTTTGAAAAAATAACTGAACGCAAGGACAATAGATTAAGGGGAGGTAAGTCATAGGTAGAACGATCTAAGGATATTGTCAGAACAATATACGACCTGTTGGCAATGTGACCTATTGGCAATGTGACCTGTTGGCAATGTGACCTGTTGGCAATGTGACCTGTTGGCAATGTAATGTGATGAGACAATATGAGAATCTCAAAGCAAGCCTTCATATGGGAATCAGAGGGTAAAAGAAATAAGGCCGATCTAGAGAAACACTAAAAAGGACACTGACGTGAGTGGCAAAAACAACATGCATCAACTCCATCGCTAAGATTGAGCGATTCGCCAAGAACAGGACCATGTGGTTAAATGCAGGTCCTGTGCATGGTCTGACACTTGAAAGATCGCCAGACACAAGTTTAGAATGGTTGCCCTGTGTGCAGTCTAGAGGCTAGACAGGGCAATAGACAGATAGACACACGTTTAGAATTGTTGCCCTGTGTGCAGTCTAGAGGCTAGACAGGGCAATAGACATATAGACACAAGTTTAGAATTGTTGCCCTGTGTGCAGTCTAGAGGCTAGACAGGGCAATAGACAGATAGACACAAGTTTAGAATTGTTGCCCTGTGTGCAGTCTAGAGGCTAGACAGGGCAATAGACAGATAGACACAAGTTTAGAATTGTTGCCCTGTGTGCAGTCTAGAGGCTAGACAGGGCAATAGACAGATAGACACAAGTTTAGAATTGTTGCCCTGTGTGCAGTCTAGAGGCTAGACAGGGCAATAGACAGATAGACACAAGTTTAGAATGGTTGCCCTGTGTGCAGTCTAGAGGCTAGACAGGGCAATAGACAGATAGACACAAGTTTAGAATTGTTGCCCTGTGTGCAGTCTACAGGCTAGACAGGGCAATAGACAGATAGACACAAGTTTAGAATTGTTGCCCTGTGTGCAGTCTAGAGGCTAGACAGGGCAATAGACAGATAGACACAAGTTTAGAATTGTTGCCCTGTGTGCAGTCTAGAGGCTAGACAGGGCAACAGACAGATAGACACAAGTTTAGAATTGTTGCCCTGTGTGCAGTCTAGGGGCTAGACAGGGCAATAGACAGATAGACACAAGTTTAGAATTGTTGCCCTGTGTGCAGTCTAGAGGCTAGACAGGGCAATAGACAGATAGACACAAGTTTAGAATTGTTGCCCTGTGTGCAGTCTAGAGGCTAGACAGGGCAATAGACAGATAGACACAAGTTTAGAATTGTTGCCCTGTGTGCAGTCTAGAGGCTAGACAGGGCAATAGACAGATAGACACAAGTTTAGAATTGTTGCCCTGTGTGCAGTCTAGAGGCTAGACAGGGTAACAGACAGATAGACACAAGTTTATAATTGTTGCCCTGTGTGCAGTCTAGAGGCTAGACAGGGCAATAGACAGATAGACACAAGTTTAGAATTGTTGCCCTGTGTGCAGTCTAGAGGCTAGACAGGGCAACAGACAGATAGACACAAGTTTAGAATTGTTGCCCTGTGTGCAGTCTAGAGGCTAGACAGGGCAACAGACAGATAGACACAAGTTTAGAATGGTTGCCCTGTGTGCAGCCTAGAGGCTAGACAGGGCAACAGACAGATAGACACAAGTTTAGAATTGTTGCCCTGTGTGCAGTCTAGAGGCTAGACATGGCAATAGACAGATAGACACAAGTTTATAATTGTTGCCCTGTGTGCAGTCTAGAGGCTAGACAGGGCAACAGACAGATAGACACAAGTTTAGAATGGTTGCCCTGTGTGCAGTCTAGAGGCTAGACAGGACAATAGACAGATAGACACAAGTTTAGAATGGTTGCCCTGTGAGCAGTCTAGAGGCTAGACAGGGCAATAGACAGATAGACACAAGTTTAGAATTGTTGCCCTGTGTGCAGTCTAGAGGCTAGACAGGGCAACAGACAGATAGACACAAGTTTAGAATGGTTGCCCTGTGTGCAGTCTTCGGCTAGACAGGACAATAGACAGACAGACAGACAGACAGACAAAACAGACAGACAAGACAGATAGAAAATGTGTGGCATTACAAGAACTTTTAATAATGTTCTAATTAGTTCTTATATAATGAGACTTCAATAATTGCGGCGATCCGACTTGAACCGGCACTTTCCCCGTAGCATGGCTGTAGACTTCATAATCTCTCTCTCTCTCTCTCTCTCTCTCTCTCTCTCTCTCTGCGATCAAGGCTCAATCAGAGTAGGATTCCAGACTCTCTCACAAAGTCAGCTGTCTGTTTAAGTGATTCGATTGCCCCATATAGTTTCTCTTCCAGGGAGGTGGGTATGGACCACATTGCTCTTCTCAGGTCTGTGTAACTTCATAATTTTAGTGAGTATCAACAAAATTCCAATATTAGGAAGAAACAATCATCATTTTTTTGGCCATGTAATGAGAAGAGAACAACTGGAATATATTGTGACAACTGGAAAAATTGAAGGACGAAGAGATAGAGGGAAGCAACGAGAAAAAATAACAGACAGCTTAAGAGAATGGCTTGGCAGAAGGTCAACAACAGAAATGATAAATAGCTGCCGAGATCGAAAGTTGTGGAGAGACATGATCACCTAGGCCAGTAGGCCCGGTACTTGATGATGATCAACAAAATAAAAACATTCTTCAACCCAACGTTGTGCTACAAATGCCAGACCTGGACTCTAGATGCAAGAACAATAAGAAAAATAACCTCTACAGAGATGAAATGTGTTAGGCGAATGGCAGGAAACAGTCTGAGAGATAAGATCAGAAATGAAGAACTGAGAAAAAAAGCTAGGAATAACCACCACCATAAACTATATATAAAGAAACAACACATAAAATGGGTTGGTCACGTGACGAAGCAGAAAGTTAAAAACAACACAAGGAGTCATCAATAAACAAAGCGAGAACACCAGACCCAAGGGTTGACCACGAAAAAGAGATTGACGGAATATTAGAAACACTAGGAAACATAAAAGCAGATGCGAATTGCTTCTTCTTCTTCTATCCTTCCTCTGCTGCCGTTGGCGTCGAAGGGAGATGCATTCTGCGATTCTTTGCTCTTCTGTTGGCCTCTTCTGATGTTATTCCTCCTAGTGACTCTAGTGTTCCCTTTATCCATCTCTTTCTCGGTCTTCCTCTTAATCTGGCGTTTTCGTAGCGTTTGTTTATGGCTCTTTGAGTCATTATTAGTTCTTTTTGTTTTGTTATGTGCCGAACCAATTTATCTGTTGTTTCTTTATGTATTCAATCACTGGTTCAATTTCGAGTTTCTTCCTCAGGTCGGTGTTTCTTACGCTGTCCCTTAAGCTGTTTCCTGTCATTCTTCTGACACATTTCATTTCGGTGGTCGTTATCTTTCTTATTGTTCTAGAGTCCAGCGTCCAATTCTGGCACTGATAGCACAGAGTTGGTAGAAAAATTGATTTGTATATTGCCCTTTTTGCTTCCGTAGTTATTGCTTTGTTTTTCCAATAGTGTTGATACTTGGCCTATAACTTGGCATGCTTTGTTACACCTTATATCTATCTGTCTCTTGGTTATTGTCTTGTGTTAACGTGCTACACAGATATTTAAAATTGACTACTTGCTTCAGTTGTATTATCTATTATGACGTTTAGTTTTATTATTTATGTATTAGTTTA